>JAOBYE010717235.1:0-10764 GCA_025403585.1 Parazoanthus swiftii
GTAGTAGTAGTAGTAGTAGTAGTAGTAGTAGTAGTAGTAGTAGCAGCAGCAGCAGCAGCAGTAGTAGTAGTAGTAGTGGTAGTAGTAGTATATACGGTAAATGATTTCTACATGTAGCGCAAATTAAAGCAAGATGTTCAAAAACACGTTCTATTTATAGTAGTACAAAGAACAAAAATAAAGTCTGGAACTGAGATAAATAGAACCATTATAGATGCAAATACGCACTGCCAAAGCGTTCGAAAAGCGGGAAAAGATTAAACAATCTCGTAATCACTGAAACTGAAATACGATAAATACACCGAGGTTTTTCCGGCGATCTTGATCTGGGCATTTCGAGCTAGGATGCACGCGCCCGGAAGTATTCTACTGTCTTTACCTTGCAGATCAAGAAGCCAATTTGAAAATTGTATCGTGGCGTGACTGTTATGGTTTTTCATTTTGAAAAGTTACAAACAGGCGGTGCATCCCAGTATTTTGCTGCTCTCACAAGTAACCTAAGCTTACGGCTTGAAGGCACTCGATTTCTCAAAATGATAAAGTAATGCTATGGATCAGATAAAATGTGGTAGACGTGCCTCTAGTTTATCGTGTACTTGTGTATTCTGTGTAGTTTGGATCCGTTTGAGGCAATTTTAAGCGATTTATTGTCGGATATGCCCCCAACCAGTATTTAAAGAAATAGGTTTTAATCTTGCTTAGCGTGAAAAATGCCTTAGAATGGAGTAGAGTGATTTTATCCTTTCAGCCCAAACCAGTTTATCAGTACATAAGATATCCTTACATTATCCACACAGAATTAGTTATTTGGTAATAAGAATAAAGCAACTGATCATTTACAGCAGTTTATATCTAAGATGAAATAAATTCTCCGAGCCTGTTTTACATGGAAACTATGGTGACATTTTAGGAGAATTCAACAATACATCATAGGGGATGCTTACCTTATCTTTTACTGAAGGAACGTTTGCAGCTGTTTCAGAAAAGGTTGTCATGGGTCAATAGTCGAAACTGGAACCGAAAGGAACTTTGGGTACGTTAATACTTTGTGGCAAAATACAATTATAATGATGGCAGTGATAATAATTGTGTTATGATGAACATGCACTCTACATTATGCAAAGTCGATGCTAATAGCAATAAATTAAGCGCCTCCTTGAACCCCCAAAGTTCCTTTCGGTCCCAGTATCGACTATCGACTATGACAACCTTTTTTGAAATAGCTGTATCTGACGATACTGAAATCGCTTCAAATTGGCTCTAAACTACACGGCACGACAAACAAGCGGTAAGACACCTTTATTTTACCATTTACAGCAATATACTACAATTTTGAGAGACATACAGAGACTTATAAATTGCGTAACCTAACCCCAGAAATACAAACTATAAGCTTGGGTTCGTATACGGGTCCTAGAAAACCAGAAATCTAAAGTCCAGGCCTGGAAAACTTGGAGCATTAGTGACGGTCCTGGAAAGTCCTGGAAAATTCGCTTTTTTTAATTAAATAGTAAATAATTATCTCATAAATTTTTATCACATTGTGGAAGAGGAATGAATGTGGAAAGCAATGCAAAAATCCCGTTTTATCTGCAAACGTCCAAACACTTCAGTAGTTACAACAGTGACAGTAAAAGGTCGCAGCTATTGCTCCATAATCAAAATTCATTTCAAATTGCAGCATAGTTGCTTCAATGGTCATTTTAGCTTTTGCAGGTCCTGAACTTTTGTAAATATTAAGCAGGAAAGTTCTGGTTTTAATTGGCATTCGTGCAGGCTGCCTGTGTTCAAGCTCGACCAGGCTTATTTCACTCAAATAATTCCAGAAACCCAGAAGACAATGCCTTTTTGGCTTTTATTATATAACGAGTTTCTGCACTGTATATCATCAAGTGTTGTCCAAAATCTTTTGTTCTTTCCAATATTGTCCAGAAGTAACTGTACATACCCAGCGCGAAAGGGATTGTGGGTTGTCAAAACAATCTACATCCGCAATATCCCTAGGAGATGTAACGAAGGAACAAGCTTGCAAGTTTCTGCGTTTTTGAAAAAATTTTAAAGTTTGAACATTTAAATAGCCTCAAACATTTAACACAGTATTGTTGTTTATCAGATAGTAAATACATTATCTGAACAGTTAAGTGTTTACAGAGTGTGTACAAGCCGCGTACAATAGACGAGACAACTTTACTCAAGTAGCTGTGTACGCTCTCTTAGTCTACTTAGGACCTGCATTTCTTAGTGGTAACGTCATAATAGATTATGTTTTGTTACTCATGCAAAAGAAGCGTTTGCAGCGAGTAAACAGAGTCATGATCGCTCTTCTGTGTTCAATCCTGGAATGGCAAATATCATTTAAAGTCCTAACCAACTACTGGAGAGCAATAATTATATTAAAAACTTGTGTATTTGTTTGTTTGTTTGTATGTATGTATGTATGTATGTATGTATGTATACCTGAATGTACGTGTGCATACGTGTGTATTTGTATTCTCTTTTGTACACGACTACAAAACAAACGCCCACTTACACTGACCTTAAAAACGGAAATATCTTGGTGTAAAGAAACTGATACTTATCATAAATCCTATTTTCTCTCGCGTTGTAATTATCTCCTAGAACACTCCACTGCCTTTTACTTACAGGTAATGTCTCGCGTTTCTTTCAGCGAGATAAGCGGTGTTTGAGCAAATTGAGGTGACATGACTAAATTACTTGATCAAAAAATGATAGATATGCTGTCCTATTTGACAAAGGTGTGCAGCGGTAATTGCTGACCACACTGTTTGAAATATTTTTAATCGAGGTTTATTTTTACGCTAAGGCGGCTCGGAAAATAAATCTGTCAAACTTTAAAACAAAGTAAGGAAAAGAAAGCTACGTTCTATTATAACTCTGGTCAGTCTACTGTCATGTCTGACAACAAAAGTTCAGACTGCAACCATATCAGTCAGTACAAAACCGACCTACGAGTGTTTTTTCTTCGTTTTACCCAGGTAAAACAGCACTGAACTGAATAAAAAATCTGGGGAAAACAAAACATTTGGAAAAAACAGAAAGTCAATCTTATTATTACTTACTTCGGTAGCGATTGTTTTTCTTTTAATTCGTGCGTCAACATATCGCTATTTTGTGGTAATACATATATCTATTTATCATATTCCATTGTTATACATTTCGGTTGTACTCTCTCGGGAAACCGCATAGAAACCCGTTCTTTGTGTCCCTTTGTATGCGCCAGTCACAGATTTAAGTTATAAATGTTAATGTCATTGTTAATCGTCTTTTGCCGCAGGAGTGAAAAACACCGCCATATTGTGGGAGCTGGATCGTTCATTTGAGATTTGACGCACGCACTCCGCTATCTCATCACCGTGACCCACAAGATGAATTTCTCTAATTTGACAAACGTAACGGGAACAGGGCCTTTTCGACCGCCGCCGTCTACACGTCCCACGGACGCAGCGATTGCCGCATCTGCCAGTTTTGTCACACTGGTGATGCTTCTAACAATACTGGGAAACGGGCTTGTTTGTTACAGTGTTTATCACTTCCACCGGCTTCGCAGCGCAACCAACTACCTGATAGTCTCGTTGGCTGTTAGCGATATTCTAGTGGGGGTCCTGTCTCTGCCATTTCGGCTCACTCAGACATTGAACGGAGAGAGTTGGCCACATGGTCTGGGACTCCCCGGTTGCCAGCTGTGGATCTGGGTGGATATGTTATGTTCCGCGGCCTCAATTCTCAATCTCACAGGCATCAGCATCGATCGTTTGATTGCCATTTCCCAGCCGCTAAAATACAGAGAGCGTATGACTGGACGCCGTGTTCTGTACATCATTGCATTTGTGTGGGCTTATGCTCTGCTTTGCTCTTCTCTGTCCTTCGTCAAGTGGAACAACAAGGAGTCAATTGTTGTCATGTCGCAGTGTTCCATCCGCGCAAAGGAATACATTACAATTGCTGCGCTTACAGTTTTCTTTTGCCCGCTGATAATTCTTGTGATCTGCTATGGACTCGTGTTAAAGATTGCCGTGGGACACGCCAAGAAAATGCAGAAAGATAAAAACGCGATTGCACTGAACTACCACCCCGAGATAAACAGCAGTGATTCTGTCAACGACAATGGACTCAAAGTTCCACTGAACGAGAAATACTCCACAGATGAGAAGGCTTCGTCTCGCCGTCGCTCCTCTGCCGTTGTTACCCTGTTTTCCAAGATCAATAAAACTAAGAAGTCCTCCACTCTTCATGTTATCAAACAACTTAAAGCTACCAAGACTTTGGCGATCGTTGTGGGCTTCTTCATTTTGTGCTGGTTTCCATTTTTTGTCATTTTCCTTACAAGTCAGTACTGTGATACCTGTTTTAGACATATAGACAAGAAACTGCTGGATGGCTTACTTATCGTCTTTGTGTATGTTCTTCCTGTGAGCAACAGCGCCGGTAACCCAATAATTTATTCATGCTTCAATGCAGAATTCCGTACCGCTTTTGTGAGAGTGTTTAACAAAATTCTTCGTCGTAGAGACAGGCATATGAACCCATACGGTGACAAGACGCACACTAACTTCACTGCTGTTTAAACCCATTTTAAATCAAGACCTTTTTAACAGTTTTGGGAAGAGGGCTTGACTTCCAATCAATGTTGAACATAGAAGAACTTTACCAATATAAACCTGTTGACTCTCAGGATACCATTTCTAAAACGCTTTGATGAAAACAGAAAACTAAAAGTTGTTAGCAAATGGTAAGAACAGTGAATGACAGCTCTTGGACAGTGGTACGACCGAGTCTCCAAAAATTAAAAAAAACTGGTCACTCTATTGAAATCGCCAACTTTGCTACGAACTCTTTCGGCGATGATCAATGGTATATAAAGGGAAGCTTTAAAATAATCGAATCAACGCGACCACGGGGTGGAGATCAGAAGAGAAATTTTGCTGGATTCATATCATAGTTTTTGCCCCCTGCATGCAGTCGCTCAGCGCAAGTGTTAATTGATCCGTAGAAGTATAAACAAATGAACCAGCAAGTTTATATAAGTTGATATAAAACGCGTGGCTTTTGAAGATTTATTTCAAAGTAGTAAAAGACAGAATCGGAGAGCCAATGCTGTAAAACAAGATTAACGGCATTCGACAAAACAGTTTATCGGGCCAAGAAGATGTAACACATTGATAGATAATAATAACCTAAAGCGACAAACTCACTGACAAGGTTTAAGAACGTTTTAACAACGAGAAAGAATTTCATGTGTATGTTGCGAAGAAGCAAAAGATCGGCTTGTGTGAAACGGGTAAACTACACTGATTGTTTAAAATGAGCTGAGGGACCTATGTCGTCTCAGACAAGTTTATACGAAAGTAAAGGTTTGTTTAATTCTCCGTAAAGACTAAACAATTTGTTCCGGTCCAGCCGCAATGTATAAATAATAAAGAGATGCTAATTAATTGGACTGTCAAGACGAGTAAAAAGTAAGCAAAAAGCTGTCAGGCCGCAAAAATTCACAGTCATAGGAGTGTTTAAATGGTCTCCAACAGCTGTTACTTGACTTTTGTCCAGTCCTACAACAGTACAAGCAGAGTTTCCTACCATATTACATACGAAAATAGTAATCCTGGCCGAATTGTTTTGCATGTTGTGCAACAGTAATTTCAGTTTTGTTCGCCAAACAATACTTGGGCATAGTCGATTACTGATAGCCTTTATGACAGCTGTTTTTTTTGTCGGCTTATGGCCAGATGATAAATCATGTAACAAGCGGCAAACGGTTGTTATGTTCTCTTAATCACGTACATGTAACGCCAAAAGCTGTTTCTTATAGGAACGAAAAAGTAAGATTGCTTTCTTTCATCTTATCTTTCCTGTTATCTTTGTGATTTTAATTTTCTTTGAATAGTTCCTTGCAACGTGTTATCATTTAATCACGTATAACTGTATTGTTAAGCTTGGTGAACATATATATAAAATGACCTAAACTTGATTGTAGAAATCCAAAGTGTCAAGATGATATTTTGACTTTGGCTTAACGGCTAAGACTTGAATATGTTTTTTGTCAGATCCAGACAAACCGAAGAACTTGCTGCAGCGCAAAAAAACGGTAAAATACTCAGCAAACTGAATGGCAATTCAAACCATTTTGTTGTTTCGAAAACGAGGGGTCTTTTAAACGGCTTCGATTTAGGGCGTCATCGAAACCCAGGGCGTCGGGAAGGGAGGACGAGCAGAGATGAACAGAGGAAAACAAAAACGCGGAGGGAAGGGTGAAGAGCTCTTGTTATCGCGTCACCCTTAGACTGCGAGCCGTCTCTTCCATTTCCTCAGATCAGTGTATCAGTGAAAAATGAGCGGCACGCCGCGAAACCGAGCCGCTCTCGCCTCACTCCCCCAGCAGCATTAAGCCACACGGCCAAACCGAGGGCTCTTCCGTTTCCCGCGGAAATAGCGAAATAAAGGGACGGCTCGCAGTCTACGTCACCCTGGGTTTCCGAAGATTGAGTAAGGGCGGCCAAGAAAAAGGGGGCATGACAGTTGTACGCGGCCGACAAGGAGTATATTTGTATTCTTGATGTGTTTTGTCAATGTCGATCAGCTTTATTTCTCTATTTTTAAGAACGGGACAGTCCTAATCTATAACCAGGGGGATGGAAATTCGCTCCCTTTGACTCCTGTTTTTTTTTTTTAAAAATGAGTGAAAAAGTTTTCATTAGAGCTACGGTCGAGATAATTATGAACGGCAGTCGACTACCACCGAATCGGTTGTTATCGTGTCGTATTGGACCAAATGATGCCTAAAATCTAGTTTGGTTGCTCGGCGGTGTCAGGTGTTTCTTCATTTCTCAGTTAATTTTAGACGTAAACAGCTTCCTAGGTCAACAAAAACAACAACAATAATGATAATAATAATAACGAATATTTGCTTTGAACAAAGATTTCGACTTTGAATTTTGATGTACATATTTGCTTTTCCGATAACGACAAGTCTGTCCAAGTTAATCAGACTTCTCAAATCTTTTTCTTTCTACACGCACGAGAGTAAACAAGGTCTTTTTGCGGCTCTGTTTCTACAACGTACCTGTTTCGCTTACTTTTGTATCCATGAGTAAGTGTTCCCATCACTAAACTTTATTCGGTCTGGGTGTCTCGTTGCTCGTTCTTTCACTGATATTCACGAGTTGTTCGTTGTCTGGCGGGAATAACGCTGATAGTGAAACTGTTTAAGTTTTCATTCAATTTGATGGGGCATAAGAAACAGAATATAAATCGCATATAAAATATTATTTGTTTGTTATTTTCGTCTCCATCAACTGAATTTGTGGCCGCATGAGTATTTTTTTTTATTGAGCAAGAAATTCAAAAACAAACAAACATGTTGTCTATCGCTTCTGTGGTATTGTAGTCAAATCAAACAAATCGCGTAGTGGCTGAACACAAATATCAAAAATTATCCGTAAGCATATACAAGAGGATGTGGGATCTGAGCCGATCAGGTTTTTAACTTTGTTGAGTTTGGCTTAATTTTGTATGGTTTTACGTCGGGAAGACACAGGTTGATGAGTAATCACTGCTTTGAACTGAAAAAAGTATTCTTCAAAATCAACTTCCGGTCCAAAATTTAGGGGAGGCATTTGCCCTCCCTGCCTGACACTAGCTACGGCCCTGGTTGATCGATCTATATTTTCGAGAAAAAAAAAAATCGCCCACCTGCATCGTTTTTTAGGATGAAAAGGATGATAAACTAATACCTATCTTTATGAGGCCTTAAATGCTCTCACCAAATTCTCATTTATTATCAGAGAATTCCAAACTGAAAGAAGATGATCACTGGGGGGGGGGGGTTAACTTTTAGGAGACCTTGATGTAGATTTTAGACTGACACATTTCTTTTACAACGGTTATCAATCCATGTTAACCCGGCCTCAGTTTTCGCCCCGAACGAAAGTCTCTTTGGTTCTATGCACAAAATTACTTAAATGCAGATATTTTTAAAACGATTTCAAACTCATAGGCGCTTTTGCTTCAACTCAGTTTGAAGCTATTGTTTTCACTTGCTGCTTTCGCAACAACTGAACAAGCAGATTATGTTGAGATTATTACTAATCCCCACTCTTCGCAGCACACTTAAAGTGCCTATGAAACGAACACTTTTTTTCATTTTGATGGACGTTAGGCTGTATAAAACACAGAAACACAAAAGATTCTGAGCAAAGCAAATTTTTGGTCGGTTTTTAGAGCAAAAAAGAGCTCGATTTTGCGATTTGTAATGACAAATGGACTGGGGACGGGTTTATCGTTTAGCCATTCCCTGATAGTTGTGACGTCACAAGCTGTTGGTCTTCAGTCCCAAAATAAAAAAACGCTGACCTACCAATTTTAAATAAGACTAGATAATTAAATTGTTGGATAAAGAATAAGCGAACCATCCTGCCGACTTTGCAATTATTTCCATTACCAATACCACGCAAACAAATAATAGCAAAATCCATTTTTTTTCAAAATCCTACATGGAGGAAACAAAAACAATTCATCTTGCTGTTTTTAAGAGGCGGGAATCGCTTTTAAAAATGTCCTGTGTGTGTGTGCTTGTTTGGCTGTCCAACATTTTTTGCTTCACATAAAAAGGAAACCATACAGTGGTACTGTCGTCAGACGAAATGTAGATTTTGTATTTATAAATGAAACGGAAAATACCAAAATCGATAGCATTTAAGTTTATTAATCAGTAAAATATGTCCTTGACGAAATATTTAACATATTGGTTAGTCCTATAAAGTTATTGATTTTTGAGTTAACGTTAAGAGGAACAGGTCAATCTTTTAAAACAGACAAATGTAACATAATGCGGTATGGTTTCGGCGGGAGCTTCGGTAAGAACATCTGCATGATATGTAAAAAACAAACTTACAATACCAATTAAGTTTGTTAAATAACAGCTTATCTAAAATCAACAGCTATCCTAATTTTTAACCATCAAAATGAGGGAGCCTCCGGCGACAAATAAAAAAAAATTCAAATAACGTCCAGTGAACGTTAAGGGGGCAGGGGGTTTAGCTGTGGACGCTATGGCTTTTTTTTAGCATTAAACAAACGTATGCCTAATTAGCAGCTTGACAAAGTATGACCGGAATGGACGTTATGGGGGAGGGGAGGGGGGGATGTGGGTTTCAGGATATTGTCCATTGGACGTTATTTAATTTTTTTTTGATTTGTCGATGCCCCCTAAAATTTGTTTTTAATACGAATTACTGGACGGGGGAGGGTTAATAAATCTAAGAACAAAAATACATATATCTTATTATCTTTGCAACGTGGCATTGAAAAATATAAACAGTTTGGTTTCTGAAACGTAAGAAAGAAAGACAATTTCTCTTACTCTGAAATGATTGCTGGATTATTTACTATCTAATTTAGAAAACTTTGCTGGCGAACAGTAGAGTAACTCCTGTTCGTACCAAACATATTTCGATAAAATGTGTTTGCAACTGATTTGCCAAATTCGATTAAGCATTTGTCGGCTTGGTTCTTTTTATTTCTATTTTCATAACAATGAAATTTATGATTTAAAAAGTAGCATGCAAAATCGTAAGGACAAAAGCTTACAATTGCATTATATACAAAAATAATTCAGTAGAACAAAACCAAGCTCTTAGACCCCCTCTACAAATATCCGGATACTTTTGAATGCTCAAAATTCGCGTCCTCTCGTAGCGTGTTCGAATCGAATTTGCCCGTTCACAAAGTATCCGGATTCACTCTGGTGACCAGAACTCCTCCGCAAAAACTGTCAACAGAGCATGTTTAACAGCGAGCGGATTCAAAAAGTTGTGGATTTGCTAATTACGTGTGGATTGAATGCGAATCTTCACAGATAAGTTGCAAATAAAAAATAAAACTCGGATGCTCGTGGACGGGACATTACATACTTTTTTAAAAAAAGAATCAGTAAACTGTATTATTTGAGACTCGCTGTTCTTGAATTTTTGCCAGTTTTTAGGCTGAAATGTCCTTAATCTGTTGTAATAACGAATAGAGCTTGTAAAACACACGGGTTTTTTAACTACAAATAAAGTGCTTCAGTTGAATCTCCCGACAACATTTATAACATTTTTTTTTTGGAGAAAGCGCTTAAATATACATGTGTTGGTTAAATAATAAATTATTTGAAATTGTGTGTTTTACTCTGTTGTTCAGTCTGAAATGCTGTAGGAAGGAGTTTTCCAAGTCCAGCCGCTGTTTGTTCTTAGCTTGTTCTTAAATTTTGGCCAAAACCCAAGGCTCGTGTTCCTATAAAAATGTTCTTATAGGAAAAAAAAGTGCATTTAGACCACTTCTTGCAGACAGTCGAAAAACGAGATTATTAATTAGAGTTTATCAGCAACATTTATCAGACGTATGAACACAATTTTTCCGCAAAGTACTAAAATGGAACAAGGCAATCAATCTTGGATTCAGCTTTGTTTTGGGAAATAAACTTGTGTTTTCATTCTCCTTTAAGCTAGAATCGAAAGTACGAATAACCAACACGAGTAAATTATTCTTTTATCTATAATTCTTTTAATCACAGCGCGAAGACTCCAAGACTACTGGCATTCTTTTGAGGTATTCTTTGTCACATGGAAACGCCAATATAATTGAATTATTTTTGGGGGGCTTTATTATGGTTTGGTAAATGGATATACATCTTTTTTGTATTTGTATTTGTAAGCAGTATTTATACAGGACCATCCAGTTTAGCATTGCTAGTTTAAATGGAGTCCTGAT
>JAOBYE010717246.1:0-11536 GCA_025403585.1 Parazoanthus swiftii
GCCCCCCCACCCCGCCCTCTCCAGGCGGAATAGGGTTAAACCAGGGGCCTGGGTTAAGCTCATTTGCGCTTTTCTGACTGCTATGGATACGGTAAAGGAAATCCTGCGCATGTATCTCAACCTTGTGTTTTCGAATTGTTTTTTTACTGGGATCGGACCTTAAAATGTTTCAAAATTTTTCGGTTCTTGAACCAAATTGGGAGCCGTGAGAGTGCTTGAGATGGGTCTTCATCGCCGGAAGTTGAGAAGCAAGGGCACATTACAATAGTCCAATTCTGTGTTTTCTAAAGCTTGTGAGCTAGGAGGCACGATGTTTCGATCAGCTTTTTAAAAATGCCCAAATCCATCAACTCAATTTTCTTAAATTTTACATTTCAACCTCGAATGGCGGGAGCAACCGCAATTTTGAAAAATACCCAGAAGACCCTGGGGAAGAGGATGCCCGGTTGGTGAGTGCAAAATGCACCATACTGGAGAACAAAAGAATTCGCAAGACTCCACTGGGAAATACAAAACAAAAAAACACACACACTGTCCTAGTGAATTGTGTTTTGTTTTTGAGTATTGCACTTTCTTTTGTCCTCCAGTATGGCGTATTTTGTACCAAGTGACTTCTAGCCCAGGTTCTACTCTGGTCGAACTAAACCCTCATTCGTAATAATGTAAAAATACTATAGCGTCACAAAATCACCGTAAAGTTACGAACTATCAGATTTTCTAAACATGTACATTAAATCCAACTGTCTCTTGTGGGATTGTTTACAAACCTCAGAGAAGAAAGTGAAGAGCAAATTTCATGAGAAACTAAGGCCATGACACTTTCATAAATTATGACATTTTAAAATGATAATAATGAAAACTGGTTGTAAACCCCTGCATCAGTTTTCTGAAACTGGCTGACGTAATTATCTTTCATTGGCCAATTGTGTGCGAGTGCGGTACTCACGAGTAGACAATGAACGAGGCAAAGTTTTCTGAAACAGCTGCATCAGATCTATCCAAAAGTTTGTTTTAAATCAATGTTTCGGGATTATTTCAAAACAGAGGTTTTTAACATGTGGTTGCCACGACAAAAAGGCAGTTATAATAGCACTTAATTCAAACTGCATGCAAAGCTACGAATATGGTGATCATTTCCTTCGATCCCTTTCTTTGGGCACACCAGGGCATGTTGCAGGGAGTCATTGTATAGAGTCAAAATGGAAGTGTTTAAAACAGGCGAGTCTGGGCACAATGTCAAAACGTGACAAGCGAAATACAACAAAACTGTGACTAATTTGAGCAACAAATACATTAAAGTGTTCCGATAATACAAACACAGGAAGCTACAAATAACAGCTGTTTCTAATTTTGGCAGCATAAAAGATTTTGAAATAAGTTTGTTATATGATGATTTTAATATTTAAAAAAGTTTTAATCAAATTTTATCTTGATATTTGTTATTGTTTTCTCTCTTGCTCCATGGATGTGTGACTGCTACTTCGAACTTGAACGAACCATATACATAGTCTATCTTCGATAGTTTTAAAACTCGAGTATCATCTTATCGTTTTTGTTTTTAGGCAACTTTTCGATTGTTAGTGACCGATTCCCAGTTTTTTTGGATATTTTGATGCGCTTTTTAAGTAACAACGAAAATCAATTTCGGACTTCAAATTATAATGAAAAATAAATACATTAATTGCATTGTCCCTTTCAATTTTGAACGAATTTTTCAAACATTGCATCTCTTGGTAAATTTGAAATGTTTGTGTTTACCTCGATCAGTTCATAGCCATTTCTCCCAATAAAAACTTTTTGAGTTCCCTTCTTTCAGATCTAGATTTCGAGTTTTTTCTTGGGGTTGATTGTGCAGCACAAGTATCAAACAGTGTCAAAACTCTGTTCAGTCTGATTCTAATTGTAAGATCTCCTAGGAACAGAAAAATGGTTCAAACTATTTAATTCTAAATATCTCATCAATATGTGTTAGGGTTTGTTAGTTATATATTTACAGTTATAGTCGCTAACAATAGCGTTCAAAGATCCAATCCGCTCTTCCTGTATACATCTTATCGGCACCCTTGGCACCCACAGACTAAACTTGGTAAGAGAATCCTTGAGAATTATAAAATAACTGTTATTTGATAATATCTGCTTCAGAAAGTTAAGGTTTTTATCTTGAATAGTATAATTGTCGGTGGCAGAGCGTATATTGCAGTGGATGGCCAGCGATCCTGCAGGTAACTAAGTACAGTTTTATAATGCGATTTTGCAAAACATATATAGATATATACGCCTGCTGTAATTGTCCGACGACGTTTTCAGTTCGTCTGGAGCGCTAGCGTCTTGAAACTCATATATACTGAATACTTTATTTTTGAATTTCTTGTTTCGATATTTAAAAAAGGCAGTATTTGCTCGTTATTATCTTTCTCATGTTCTTTTATTCTGGACATTTACAATAAATAATTTGTTCGAGCTTGTGGCACATAGGGCCTTTTCACACTAGGATCGTAAGTAGGTCCAAGGTAGGCCCACATCGTACTTTGACCCTACTTTGTGTGTGAATGGAGATATAGTAGGCCTAAAGTATGATACTTTAAAGTAGGAATCGTCAAAAGAGCCGCATCCTACTTCAAAGACTGATCGGACCAGTCTTACCATCCTACTTTCACGCCTCTAGATCAGACAAGCAATTAAAGCTTGTCAACTTTTGATGAATTATGAAATTGGGTAACCACCACACGGCCAGCTGGTTGAATTCCAACGTGAAGCTATTGTACTTTGTAATTAAGTCCAGTGTTTTATATTGTTCTCGTTGACGTTCCCGTCCTCGAACGGCCCGCGACTATTGTATACATAATTTAGAGAATTCAGAATGTTAATTTTATTGATAAGTAATTACTTATAAGTAACACACTTAAACTGCGAGTGTGAATAGATTTTTGTAAAGCAAACATTACGTCCAAAAGTAGGGTGGAGGGAACAACCTACTTTAGACCTTCTTTCGATTCTAGTGTGAAAAGGCCTATCGTCCAGTTTCGTATTCGTAGTTACTGCTGATAACAATGACTACAGGCTCTTTTACTCAGCGTTAGCCTCGACTTGGTGTTGATTATAAGCCACTTTCTCAATCATGCGCAGAGCAAAGTAACTGTTTTGCTGGTGGTCACAACCCCTGTTTACATCATTCTGTGACAAATTTAAGGTTTTATCTTTTACCTTCTTTCGAAAACAGTCGATCTTGTTTCTTTCTTAACACCATATGCCATGTTTCAAGGTTCGTGTGGCCCGCCAACTAAAGCGCTAAACTTGCTCTGCGCATGATTGTGAAAGTGGCTTCTACATATTTAATATTTAACATCATGTCGAGGCTAACGCCGAGTATATTGTGAAACTCGCCAGTCATTGTAGCCTCCAATGCAGCCGCCTTATTTCCCAAAGGCGGCTGCATTGGAGACTACAGTCATTGAGTTTTAATTTTAGTTTTGAATATTTGAGCAAAACTTTGTCACAATCTTCAAAGGTATGTCGAAGATCTTTTGAATATAATTCACACATAATTTCTGTTAACTGTAAAATAAACGAGTTCAGTTTCTAGGTTCCCAACTTCGGAACATATTCTTGTCACACAAGGTGACATTTCGCCCCAGCACAAAAACGTCACATGGTGCATAAGGGAACTGTCTGGTTGGACAGACTCGGGACGACGCTCACTTTGTTTCCACCCATGTTTATTTCTTCTTATTTTTTCAATTTTAATATTACGCCATTATCAAACTGACCGTTTGGCCGTGTGATAAACTGGGAGTTAGCACTGAACGATCAATACATTATTGAGGCTGCATGAGAATTCGTTTGCAGCAAATGCTTTCAAAAGAAAGGATAGGAGAAAACACAAGACACAGCAGAAGTGTGCAAAACTTTAATAGATTTAAATAATACCATTTTCGCTGGCTAAAAACCAAACTATTCTACAGCCCACGCCCACGGTCGGATCGTTTCCGATCGTTATTCTAGTACCCAGACCCGAACGGAAAACTCTCGTACCCAGACCTCAAAAGAAACAGACCGCACGGCTTGTCGATCGATCGAGTCTGGACGAATAGCGGCCGAACACAAGGTAAGTTTACAGTTTTGTAAATTTATTGAAAACATGCAAGATGTAGGAGCTGCCTTTGTGACATAGGCTGGGGTCGCACCTACCGGAAAAGCAAAACTTTTCCAGTCGAAATTACCTGAAAAGTTTCTCTGAATGTATTTCCGGTCGAAAGTTAGTTTGCGCCGGGACTGGTCGCACCTACAGTTGCAAATCACTCTTGAGAACTAAAACAAACAAAAATCTGTCATGACCTTTTTGCGATCGGTTTTCGCGGCAGTAGTACAGTGTAAACATGATTCAACAACGAGAGCTTTTGATTTTTTTCGCTGTATTTTTGGTAGTAATTTCACAAATACAGATCCAACAGCTTTTGATTTTATATGAGTTTGTAATACGACGATCTATTCGGCGAGGACATCAGCGCCTGTTCCTTTTTTCGTACTTGCAACGCAGAAGGTGCCGTCAACTCCGTAGAGAGAGATGCGGTCCATATTTTTGGACATGGCCGCGGCCTGCAGAGTCTTGGTTCGAAATAAATTATTACAACCATGCAATCCCAGAGACCTACTTTCGCCAGCAGCTGCGAATGAAAAGGAGAACTTTCGAAACGCTGCTAGATCTTGTGAGAGGCAAGCTCGAACGTCAGAATACAAGATTTAGAAATTCCATACCTGCAGAGAAAGTACTCGCGACTGGACTCCATCGACTCGCTCATGGAATTTCTTATGTTACCCTCGCATTGTCGTTAAATGTCGGAAAATCGACGGCGATTGAAGCAACACAAGATGTAAGGGGAAGCTCTTAACGAAATAAGGAAAAATCATATACACTTTCCTGAAACAGAAGACGAGACAGCCGAAAGTATTGCTACTTTCCGTGAATTTTCCAAATTTCCCAATATATTGGAGCAATTGACGGCACTCATGTGTGTATAATTACTCCCAAAAGAGACTCTCCGGACTGTTTCAGTCGCTCTCAGAATCATGATTTCCAAATACAAGCTGTGGTCGACGGACGAAAATTATTTCTAGATTTTGAAGCAGGTTATCCTGGCAGCCTGCATGATTCAAGGGTTTGAGAAACTGTAGCTTGTTTACGAAAGCGGAACGGAGAGAAATATTAGCAGAACCCGTGAAACAAATCGCTGGTGAATCGGTTAGGCCCTATCTTGTGGGTGACAGTGCATATCCACTGTCCTCATGGATCATGACGCCCTATCCTGAAGGAACTCGTGATAGACTAGAGAAGAAATTTAATAGGGAACTATCTCTAGCCAGAGTAAAAGTGGAGAATGCTTTCGGGATTCTCAAGAACCGGTGGCGTGTGCTGCTAAAGCTTTTTGACAGTCACATTAGTTTTTCGACTAAATGTGCCATGGCATGTGCAATTCTCCACAATTTTTGCATGCGAGAAGGAGATGATTGGAATGGTGATGAGGAAGAATCGGACGACGATATTGACGCACGCAACAATTATAATGTACTTGGAAATGGAGAAATGATAAGGGAAACTCTCAAAAATTATCTTACTACTCTTTATTGAATACCATAGCAACTATACTTTGCAGCCTTGTAAATACTTTGAATGCATCAATTTTTTTCTGTTAGTGATAAATAATATAAACGATTGGAAAAAAACAAACTTAAATGTTCGAATGCTCAAATTTTCTTGTTCATTTATGCGCTATTAGTCATGAATTATTAAATTTACTATATAAATTCGCGCGCGGGTACACCACTACATGCATGAAGTTAAATTTATAATAAAACTTTGAACGAACCCGCGTCTGTTTAGTTCTTATTTTTCAAATGCTCTGTGATTCCAGCCAAAAAACTGTTCATTGTCTCAAGCTGCTTGCTCTGTAGCTCGCTGAACTTGTTCATAAACTCCCGCGATCACGCATGTCATCGACCACGCGTTTTAGCAGTTGTTTTTCTTCTTCATCTTCCTCGGAAGCGTCCGATTTGCGAGGACGCTTCCGCTCTTTCGGTGTCTTTCTCTCCCGGCGCTTTTCTCTAGAATCTTCTGGTTCTGTTCTCGCGGGAGCTTTTGTAACATCCTCACTTTCATCTTTTGATTCCTTTTCCACGCCACTGCTACCTACAACATGACGAAATGTCATAACATCCCGGCAGCCAAGAACCTCGTTTTATTTCTTCGTAACACAAGGAAGTCTTACGATCTCCTCCTGTCTGGCGTACGTTCCAGTCGTGGGCCTCTTTATACTTGCTTATCAAGTATTGCATTTTCCTTGAGCATTGCCATTGGTCTTGATTCTTGTTAGCGCCAAGTCTACCGTTTAACTCTGACACTATTTCCTGCCATGGCTTCCTTGCGTCCTTGGTCTCATTTCTGCCCAGAGTTGTACTAAACGGTTTTCCTGTTCATCGGTCCATTTATCATATGAAAGCTGTTTCTTAGAGGGCAGTTCTTGTGGTGAGCTACTTCTACTGGATGAATCGTATGAAGTTGAGGGAGAAGATGGCCCAGCTCCTGCAGCAGCACTGAAATTTTGCCACAATTCGGGCTGCTCGGCGACGGCATTTGCAGGTAACGGATAAAACATATTATTAGACTGGTTTAGTGTCGGAGGATAGTGACCCCACCGATAAAACGGATCCATTTTCGAGATTGACAGCAGCTATATACTGAACGTGGTCAATAACACTTGGAAAAGTTTCCCGCTCATTCCGAAAGCGCACATAATTATTAGGCATTGCTGCAACGATAACAGATTGAGTTTGCTAGGAAAACACTTTTGACAGGGTTTTGTTTTGATAGTGAAGTTTTCGCGATTTTGGGCTGCTTCGAGCGGGACCATCGGCCCTTTTGAAGTTTTTCTGTCTGGGAAAAGTTTTGCGTGAATTTAGAAACACTGGCCGCACCTAATTTCATGTGCATTTTGACAGCTATAATTGAAATGTAAACAGTAAACGACCATAGCATAGATTTGTTTAGCAAAAAATAGGTTTTCGGATAGCAAAACAACAAAACTGACACAACCCCTCTAATTACTTTCCTGGAGGAAAGGAAGAAGTAAAGATATCGAAACAGACACGGATTTGCCTTACAAATCACTCCATCTTTACTCAAATGCTTTCAAAGTACACCAGAAGTTCAAAATCAGTCTACAAACTCACCATCAGTTACGCCCACGCTTTTCAGAAACAGCCAATACTGTTTGATTTTGATACGCAAGTAATGCGTTTCTTTTGCAAACTGCAAATGAGGTTTATTCAAGTTAACTCGGTTATTCGAGTTTTTGTGAATGTTTTGAGAGTTTTCATCACCCAAATATTTTAACTATCTGTTGCTCACGGTGAAAGAGTAGCAGTACAAAATATAAACATTTTATTGGTTTATTTAAAGAAAAAAGGTAAGTCCATGCAATTATTTATACACTGAAATATAGGAGGGTTAATTTCTGCGTGCCTTGCTCTTTGTCAAAACCGCTTAATGAATATATAACACGTTTTAACAGACTCGTGTAAGATCCTTAAGTAAATATGAACATCGGTTTCTTGCGGTTGATTTGTCGATGGGTTTTTACAACAAACATGTTGTCTCGCTTCTAGAACTTTTCAGTCAGAATTTTGTAATATTCTTCGGTAGCGAAATCATTTCAGCAAGACAAAAAAGTGCAGGAGTTTTTATTGGATATACAGCTGCTTCAAATTTCAAAAACGTTAAAGAAGGAGTGAAATGGCCTATCACGGCTTGCAAAAATATGAATTTTGCTGATTTAACGCCGATTATCATCGAAGGAGACTAAGAAACATTTACGAATACGTTTTTACTCTTGAATTATTTACAGTTTTGTGAAATGTTGATCTTGTCATATGAGCACGTATTATCCACGTATGCAATTGGTCAAACAAAGTCGAAGATTAAATATTTTGGAAACTCCTCTGCATGACATTTGGATTTAAATTAATATTTGGATACATGTTGCATTTTGGAGAACTCGAGAATAATCAGCTGAACATATGAAGATGCTTCGAATCAGTTCCAGCTGTGATTAAATTATAACTGACTTCCTTGAAGCAATATTTAGAGATCCACTAATCAAACACAACACTGTTTGTCGGCTTTACACGTCTCTGTTTAGCTTAAATATTATTAAACATGTGGAAATGAAAAGAGAACCTCTAGATAACCTTACAGAAACTATACTGACCAAAACGTTGTTTTCACGTCCAATTCCAGATAAAACAGTTCTATAATATCGCATTTATACGTGTCAAATATTTCAAGTTCTAAAAAACGCAAAAAATGCATGAAATAGCACTCACTAAGTTACGAAAACCTCAACAGAATACAAACTAAATAACTACTTTTCATGATATATAAATGAAAAAGATTTCATTTGCATTAACTGAACTCTTTTTAAAATGGGAAAAATAGTGTATTCAGCACGCTTCCGACATTTAAAATTAAATATGGTTTTCGAAGTTGGTCTTACATGGTAACAATACAAAACCCATACAACTGTAATTGCTTGGTTGTTATTCTACAAAGCTTTACAACGAACGACTTCGTGCTAACAATTATTCATGAACTGAGTTTAAGAATACGGTTCACAGTTGTAATGCTACTCACGTGAAGCACATTTAGTTTGATGTTTTTTCACTTGGTTTCATTTTGTAATTGGTCTTAGGTTTTTGTTGCGATTAAACTGAAGTATCAGTTATTTCCCTCGGGGTTCATTTTATTATCGTCGATAGCAATGAACACTATGTATGCAAAACATTTTCTTGTTTGCAAAGGCCACCTGCTTCATAACAGTGGCATGAGAGAGAAATTATCTTTTAAAATCGTTGCATTGTAGGCTCTAAGCATGTGGTTCAAAATATTGTTTTACAAGATTTGAGGTAAAAGATAATTAATTTTGATTTTTTCTCTTTGCTTTTATAACTTTTCTAAAAACTCGTAGGCAGTGAGATTGGGGAAGTATATCAGAAGTAGACAGAACTTCTTGCGTCACTGTCTAATTCTAGTTTTCTTTTGAAAAAATGTAAAAATGCAGCGGAAAGCACCATTCTGATGTCCAAATTTGATCACTTCTCTATTGTTGGTAGTTCCTGTTTTTCATACCCTGTCACTTTTCAGTGCCATTAATACAGAATAGAACCATTTACATGATTACAGATATTGTATTGTATTTTATTTTATTTTAGTCCTACGGCTATCATGTAGATTTCTTTAAGTACTTAACTGTGGAGTTGCTAGCTCACCGGATTTCGACAGTGTTTACAAAATATATACCATTATATATGCAATTTGTTTATTAATAAAAATTTGAGATATATGGCTGCATCAAAGGCAATTCTGGCCTTGATTCGACAGCAGCGTATGAAGTAAAATTACGAACAAATAGATGTTGGTTCAAAGTTATCGGTGTTCTGAAACTTCTCATGCAAGTGAACAGACGCAATTTGACTGAAGACCAACGCCAACGGATTCTATAATTCTGTGCCAATGACATTACAACTTTGTTGTAAAATTAATAAAAGATAACCTGGTTTCAAACCAAACCAAACAAAACAAGGACATTTGATCTAAAAGAGTTAAGTTTGCGTATTTAATTCGCTTATCTCCACAAAATGCCATTCACTTGTTCGATGGCTTAGAAACTGACTGGCTTAAATCCAATGTCCAGTTAAGGTGAAAAATTTCAGACCTGCGATTGAATTGATATAAGCCTGGTGGTCAGATTTCGTTGTAGAAATGACGTATTGATGACGTCAAAGCGAGTGGGAGTTGCTCCTGCACTTTGTATGAGGGAGCAAGTGTTTCGAGCCTTTCAGTATGTTTCTCTTTATCTACGCTAGACTCGCATAAATTTCACTCTGTATTGTCTTACAGTGCTCTTCCAGCCGTGATGTCACTCAGTACGCTGTTGCAAACACGTAACTAAATTCGTTTGTTTGTTGTATTAGCATAAATATGAACAAGCGTAGGCTTGCAAATGTGAATAGGACTCCGTCAGGTGATAGAATCAGTTTCCTTTCCAGTTTCATATTTTAAAAGAACACAAAATCAGTTCTTCCCTTTATTTAATTTTAAAGATTTGTGAATAGAATTGAAAAGCAAAATATCTTACGGATCGAGGATTCAAAATTTCATTTACATTAGGTATAGATAAAAAAAGAATTACCGAAGAAACTAATACGAACATTGATTTTCTTTTAAACAGTGAATAGCATTGTTTGCATGTCGTTGGGCTACTCAAAAGATTAACGGCAGTTGTGACTGTCATGATGTCAGAGGAGCTGTCGAAGGCTTTAAACGGCACAAAAATGGCCAAAGAAACTGCACCAAGTCCTTCAAGCATTCCTAGTCGATCTAAGAGGTAAAATTTGCAACAAGAATCATGTAGATAGGAAAGCAATAATTCTAATATTCCGTGTAAAATTACACGACTGATGGATTGCTTTGACAGGCTCAACATGACGCAAGAAAATTTGAATCCGAATTTATATAATGTATGTT
This sequence comes from Parazoanthus swiftii, assembly GCA_025403585.1. Lineage (NCBI taxonomy): Eukaryota > Metazoa > Cnidaria > Anthozoa > Zoantharia > Parazoanthidae > Parazoanthus > Parazoanthus swiftii. The sequence continues at coordinate 10,577 of JAOBYE010717246.1, forward strand.
CCGTGTCTCAAACGTGTATTGTTAGAGATGTTGCTTTTCCCCGATACACTTCTTATTTAAAAATTTGTCCTTTGGCAGAGGATTTGTCAAAAAATCTTTCTTTTGAGTATTTGTATTGTTAGTTCACTTAAAACAAGCTTTCTATTAATTTCTTAATAGACCTGTGCTTTGTGTCTGTGCTGAGGTAGACTACGAGTAACCCCTAGTAGAACGGACGATCGACAGAAGCGATCGAGAATCCAAAATGGCGCGAGAAAACTGAAGTCATCTCGCTCGACTATCTTCCGGAGGAAAAATAGGGACTACTCGTAGTTTAGTGGTGAGGAATGTGTTTGAGCTATGTAGTAGCATCACCTCAGATCATAAGGGCTGCCATGAAACTACAGTGGTTAACGGTAACGTAGTTATGCCGTTTTTGATTTTGTTTCTCAGAATAAATTTATTGTTCAAAATCTTGCTATTTCCGCGATATCCTTTGATGTTTATCACTTTTCCAAAAAAAAGCTTGATATATCTTCTTTGGTACACTACCCAAACTTTTCGCCCTCTCTGTGATTTCTGTGTATTTGAACAAACTTCAACAAAACTTGACAGGAAGGTCACTTAGACCTCGATCTACAACTTCCTAACTTTATAAACAAACTACTGTTGATAGCGTTATCTCATTCTGTTTTCTTGCGGGCTTTTCTTAATTTTTCTACTTTCGGCCACAACTTCATACCGAAGCACCACCAAGAAAGTTGATACCAAAGCACTTCTAAACTACCTGACACAAAAACACCACCAAACAACTTTACACCAAAGCACCACCAAACAACTTGACACCAAAGCACCACCAAACAACTTGACACAAAAGCACCACCAAACAATTTGACACCAAAGCACCATCAAACAACTTGACACCAAAGCACTTCTAAACAACTTGACATAACAGCATTACCAAACAACTTGGCACAAAAG
>JAOBYE010717247.1:0-10763 GCA_025403585.1 Parazoanthus swiftii
ATGAAGAAGCCCGAATAGGTTTATCGTAACAATTGGTGTTAACGTAAATCGAAACGACTAAAAAAACGGCCATAAGTGTGCTTGTTCCACAAATTTGGCTTTTAAGAGTCCAAGTTTACAAAATTTGTACCCCCCCGACAAAAATCCTGGCTACGGGCCTGTGCCCTATTTGAGTTCAGATGGTCGACAAAGTATACCCTGAAAGGGCGGAACGTTCCGGTACGGCTTATATATGGGAGTAAACCCCACCCGTGGTCTATCTTCCTGTAAACTACACGGAAAAACCAGCGAAATGAAAAGAGCTATAAATACAATATGACCTACAGCGGCATGTAAAATTTAAAACTACACTTACAAAAGGTGAGCTTTCAAGACATTTCTATTGTAATTTAAGTAATATGGCTCTTTTCGTCTATGCAGACGGTCAATTTAGCTTAAGGCTTATAAATTACAATAGAAACGTCTTGAGGAGCAGATCTACCCTATGAAAGTGAAAAAGCATCACATTTGCCACTCTGGCCATATATCGGTCACTCTCACATGAGCTATATATACTGAGATATGTTTTAGGCGCCAAAAGGGATTGGTTCTCAAGCCACTTTGGTCTGAAACCGGGTATAAACTTTGACGCTATAGTGTGAAGTTGAGTATTGTTTCTGAGACGAAACTGAAGAGAGAGAGGGGGCGAGGGGTTACCATATGGCGCATTCGGTTAGAGGGTTGATCTTAATAGTTAATACTGTGGTGTCTGAAATTGGGTAAGGAAATTAGTCCAAAAGCTGGCAGAGTAGTTTCGCGAAACGCGCCCCACATCTCCACCAAAATGATGGAGGTGTAACACCCGCTTTTGTAAGACAGGGGAAGATCGATGTTTGTGCTTGTCGGGGGGTTTGCCCAGTATATATGAAATCGTGTGCTTCAGAGTATAATGGCATGTTAGGGAATCATTACTAATTGGCAATACTTCGTCGGCCAATACTATAAGTGGCTACTGAAACTGAAACCGCTCAGTGTTGGTAATTATTACTTACGCCAGAAAGGAGGGGAGGCAAGGACTCGGCAAGATTTCTAAAGGTTTTAAGAAAATCTGGAGACTCTCCCACATCTCGCCATCCTTTGGAAGCAAAGTCTCCACAAAATGGCTTTCCCACTATTTATCAAAAATTTCCTTGGCCCCATCTCGCAATTTAATATTTATACCCCTATATCATTTTGCTGACCCCCTCTGGCATTCAGTTCAATAACTTTATTGATACACAGTAATCTTTCAGGATTTACAACATTTTGAGATATATAATAACTATTAGTTCACTCAATATTCATAAAAGTTTTAAAAAACGAACAGTCCCTAACCACAATCGTTACTGAGTTGTGTTGATTGATTCGTGTTTTTTGTATAACCGTGAAATGATAAACGACTTTGCTTTGATTTTCTCAACAACAACTGTCCCAGCCTGTACCAGAATGATAATAAGATCCTATAAAGTATAGTATTGACTACGTATATTAGAATCTTAGCCACACTTTTTAAAGTTTTGGATTATATTTTAGTATAACTATACAGTTTTGGCATTTTAAAATATTAGTTGTACATAATAAGTGGTAGGTACATGTCCCCAATTAGGGTAGAAGACTTGGTTCTTCCGGTTGACAAAACTCCTAATGCGGAGTTCAGCGGCTTTGCTTTCCCTTTCAGTTTCCCCTTCTTTGTGGAAATTGGACTCATATGTGCTCGGAAATACAAAATATATTGCTGGAACCTGAAGATACGTCGGTGGCAGGACTACGAAGAGCTATAAAAGACTTCCGCAAGTTTTTCAGTTCTTATTCTTTCCGGCCTTTCACCGAGTGATGTCGACCAACTGACCAATAAATCGTACCACGATTTATGTCGATCTAGTGCAAATGATTTTACTCCTTCCTGCATACACAAGTATGGGAAGTTGGAACTTGCATGGCGACATGGCACGTAGGACATGCGGCCTAGATACGGGAACATTTGTTTGAAGTTCCCTTTTCGAGTTAGACTAGATCAGGGTTTCACAAAACACGCCCAGATGAGTGCTGCTGCCCTAAGGCTAAATACATGTCAGTATGACAAGTTGTTCGTATGAAAGAACACAGTTTGAAAGTCGTAGAGAAAAATACTTAAGTTAGTTAAGAATAAAGTTTAAATGATGATGATGATGATAATATTTAATAATAACGCGTTTAACAGTGCTTAACAAAAGCTCCACAAATAGATCTCTATACAAATTTACGTATTTTCTACAACTAAACCTGTCTATACATAAAAAGGATTTGGAAAGTAAACAATGTAAAGTAATGGATGAAAACATAGAAAGCACTTTAACCTCCAGAGACGGAATGTGTGGTCTTAATGACACGCAATTTGTTACATAAACAATTACATTAATAGTTTTATTTGCGTTAACAATGTCGTTCAGTAGTAATAACTAGTATATGATGCAAAACTCCAAAAATAAGAAGGACTTCCTGGAGTTATGAGTTCCCTATTTTAATATATACAAACCGGATATTGGCCAGCTACAGCATCAGAAAAAACAAACAAGGTAAACATATTTTTCACCATTTTTTTCTTATATCAGAACCAGTATCTTAACCCAGGAGTGGGCCAAGTTTACATTACTTCAAATACATTTTAAATACAACTACAAATAAGTTTATTGGCGCCTTGAAAATACGGTAATTTACATCAGTATATATTTCCAATACTGAAAATGAACACAACCTCGCTTCTAGGGTTTATGTCTTTGTTTCAAAATTTTGTCTTGTAACATCATTTGTTATGGCTCTGAGTCTTCCCAGTACCAGAATGTTCTTAACTTGTTTTTATATTTTGCCAATCAGAGCCTCATTGATTTTATGAAGATAATCGTACAAAAAAATAACGTATATATCTATTTGTTTCTTGTATATTTATTGCAGGCAGAGCGAAAAAAGCGTTCCTTTGGTCTTTCCTGTTAAAGTAATTTGCGGTTTGTTTCAATAATAAGTTACAAATTTGGTAGACACACTCTGTGTTTAGCGGTCAAAGAGAAATACATCAAATGTTGGAGAAAGCGGTGTTGCAAAATAGGTCCTTTTCTACTTTGGAAAAGATGCTAAGCAAAACCAATACTTTTCTTATTTTTTTTTCAGTTCAGCTGTTCTCTGCAACTTGGTTTGTAGTTTTTCAAAGTTCAAACTGAGGTGTTCAAAGTTTTGATGCACTTTCAGAGCCGTGCCCAGCTATGAGGCAGATCAACCGAAGAGGCAGGCCACCTCCCCTAAATTTTAAACCGGTAAAAATTTACGCCTGTATGCTTTTAAATTACATATTGAAAATTGTTTGCTAAATTTTTCGTTTTGCCTTCTCTAAATCTGAAGCGTGACTACGACCGGTCCCGACTTTTCAGATTTATCGGCAAGTAAATCACAAAGCAGGCCAACCTGAGCCGGGCTCGGCAAAATTTTCCGTTGCTCCATATAGTTACATCTTTTAACAGTTTTGAGGCGGATAACTTTTTTTCATCTGAATAGGTTGTGCATATTTGTTTCTACAAATCTTTTACTCCACTCAATCCTTTCAGTCTCCTCTCGCAATACCAAACAGTCCATTCCTCACACCCACGTGTTTTCGTTTTCAGTAAGAGAGCCTTCTTCGGCGACTGAAGTTGAGCCGGTACTACCACTATTCACTAACGTCTCCACTGGTTGCCCACTTGAATGAGCTGCAGAGGAAAACTGTCCCACAACGCAGTTTCCTACTCTCGCATTTTGCATGCGAGTAGCACTTTCATACGATGGAGGAGAATCGGCGACAGTCGTTGGAATGTTCAAATCATCCGCAAAATCTTGCAAAAAGTTTTGTCTATTTCCAGTAGCGTGCGCAAACGGTCCGGTTTGGCATTCGTTGTGCTCACATCTCCCGCGGTCAGCGAGTAACAATTCATCCTCTTGTTGTAGAACAGGTTCGATTCTCTCAGTGCTATGGGCGAATTCGTATTCAAACAGACTGCGCGCCAAACATGAAAATGGCACCAGAGCTAAAATTAGGGCAACATTGCCCGAAATGTACATTTGCCACTTTGTACATGGCTCCGCTGTTATTCCTAGTCTTCATGTATGACCTACCTCCAGACACTGCGGAGTGCGATGTTGATATCTTGGCGGATACCAGGGCCGTAGCAAGGGGTGGTGCCGGGGGGGCCCATGCCCCCCCAGTTTTTTCCCCAGCAAATGTGTCGAATGTGTCAAGCTCAGCAAATTGCTCAAAGTTTGAGAAAAACTTGTCATATTTTACTAGTTTTAGACACTCTGATTTTGTTTCAAATGACGTTTAAAATCCAGGAAACACGTTTTTAGACAAGCTAATTTTCAAAACTTCCCGGGGGAACATGCCCCCGGACCCCCCTAGAAGGCTCACACCTTCGGTTCTTGGCAGTGCCCCCCCAGTTTTCCAAGGTTTGCTACAGCCCTGGATACTACAGTTAGTGTATCTTCCGACTGGTCTGATATCTGTGACCTGCAGCAGAACTTGACTGAGAACAGACTAAACAGTTTGTCCAAGAACAACAGGTTAACCGTTCACACAGAAAGCAAAAGCACAACAATGTTGCTTACAGGCAGACGTTTATACAGCACCCGGGGGTGGGGGGTGGGGTACTCCCTTTGTAAAATGTCAGGGGAGCTCGTCAGAAAACCTAAATAAATACCCTAAAAAATACTTGGCTTAATTTTTGCTACCCCAAAAATACACCTCTCTTACTTTAAAATACCTTAAAAATACCGGAATATAATGCGTACAAAATGCAATTTGTCAGTAATATCAAAGTCAAATACTATTTATTGTTGGCCGTATCCATTAAATACGCTGTTCTCGTAACAGTTTGCGAGTGTATCATCATTATCACCAGGATTACCCCTAAAAATACTAGGTAATTCCCAAAACGAGGGTTTTTCCCGAGAAAACCCCTAAAAAGTACTGGATCGCCAATTTCAACCCCTTAAAAATATGAGCTCCCCCGGCATCCAACTATAGGGAGTACCCCCCATGGGATACAGCATAAGTTACAACCAGCAGGTATGACACTAGACTTAGTGTCAAAGTCAACAACAACACTCTGCCGCAAGTCTCCTCACACAAGCTGCTAGGCGTCACACTAGATGAACATCTAACTTTCGACCAGCACACTTGACCAGCGTATTGGTCTACTAAAGAAAAATCAAATCTTTTCTCCCCAAAAAAGAGAGGATAACATTCTACACGTCAACAATTGAACAAAACTGTAATGTATGGCAGTGTCATCTGGCCCAACACGTTGAAGGATAACTTAGAGCGCGTTTTCAAACATCAAAAATCGCGAGCTGTTTCCTTGTTTTACAAACAAAACTGGATTCCAGTTTTTTTTGAGTCAAAAATAAGCAAATGTTCTCTAGTATACAACCATTAATGATAGACGTACCTAAATATTTAGAAGACAAACTTCTCTGAAATGTTGACATTTCCAATAGAAAGACACGGTTCAGCAAACTCATATACACTACCATTCTTATCATTAATATTAAATGGAATCACCAAAATTTTTCTGTGTACAAATCTCACATTGCGACTACAAAAAGCATATTTTCAAAAGGTTTATTGTTTGTTTGTCAGTCAGACAAAGGTCACAACTCCACATTACCAAATTATTGTTATTAGTATTGTTAATATCATCATTAATCTTAGATGAAAAGCAATGATGCTTTCTGCAACACCAAACATTTTTCTGTGTACTAATTTCACAGTGAGACTACAAAAATGCATATTTTCAAAAAAATTATTTTTTCTTGTTCAGTCAGGTGAAGGTCACCACTTGAACCTGTTTAGCTTTGAAATGCATTCCACAATGAAACTGTGTTCATGGTTTTTGTAGTCTCACTATAAAACCCCTAGCATTAAAGTATGGTTCATAAAGGGCCCTAAATTCTCTTTAGCAGTCAACCATTTCTTGTACTTCAGTGTCTCTTTATTTGCAAATCTACAAAATACTTTGATCAACATTTTTATTTACTGATCAAGAAGAGTCCTCATTGGAATTTCCTAAATTTTCTGGGTCCTCATTTTGCTTTTGTTCCTCAAGTTCCTTCATCTTCTTTATGATGTTTTTGGCGGGATTAAACACACCATTTGTCTGCATGTCGCACACAAAACACCTCTTGCTCTTTCTGTAGTGGCTTAGGGCACAAGACTCACAGAAGTAGTGTTGACACTTAGTAACAACTGGGTTTTTGAAAGGTTCTCGGCAGATAAAGCACGCAAACGGAAGTTCATCTTCCTCATCACTGTCAATTTCATACTGGTGAGGGTCTTGCCGATTGTAGCTGCCTTCTTTCCATTCTCTCTCAAGCTGCCAGCCATGCTTGTAATCACTTCGATCATGCAGAAACTTACAGCTATCACCAAAGCCACAGAAGCCAGTCTCTTTGTAGTCTTTGCATATGTCAGGCTGGTAGTCCCAGCGAATTGTAGATCGCAGATTTGCTGGTGCTCTGATTGGACCTTGCCTGTGTGTGGAAAAATGGGAAAGCACAGAAACTTGTAACAAGTAATATATTCAAAAAAGAATGCACCCTGAAGACAACTGTTCTTGGTGGACTATTTTAACAAGTGTGTCATCACTCATCTAAGCACTTGCTTTCCTTTCATTCAGAACAAATAGTAAACATTTATAAACTGACGTGTTTTCAAATAAATATAAAGTATAAACTAAAATACATTAGAGTGTTTAAGCTGTGCCGTAGCCAGTTTATTTTGCTTGTGTAGTAGCATCCCTGACTAGATATGGTGTGTTTTTCCACTCAAATCTCCCATTGTTATAATCAGTTTTTACCTTAAAAGTAAGACACAGAAACAAAAAAGTGTTTCTTTAACTTTTGCACGACTCTATTTTGGTGCATGTTTTATGTATTCTTGTGTGAATGTTGTTGTTTGCGTTATTATAATATATGTGTTTAGGATTAACCAACGCACCTGACCATTCCACTAGCAGCATTTCCTTGTGCTGTGTCCCTCTTCTCATAGAAGGTCATGTAGTTATTTAACCCTCGATAAACCTTGTCATCGCCTTCTTTGTCTTTCAGTTCCTTATTAACCTGAAGTTTCTTTTCGAATATTGCCTGTGCGTCTTTATCTCTCTCTGTATCCAACTCATAGGTTGCTGTAGCGCCAAGATCTTCTGGCCCAGCACGCATTGCAGAACGCGTGGACTTAAAATCGACTTCCAGGTCTTCGCGAACTGTTTTAAGTTTCAACCCTTCACTCTTCTGAATAAATGGATTGTGCACTACCTTTTTCTCTTTTCTGACAACAGATGTTTCATCATCGTCACTGCTGGAACTTTCAGCTTTTCGTTTGCGAACGTTTTTCTTTCTGTTTGACTTCTTGAAGAAGGAACAAACTGGTTTTCCGCTATCAGCAGTCTTTGAAGGTTCGTCCGCCATTTTGAAAACTTAGTTCAGCAAACGAACAACGCATGCGCAGACGCACGCTCGACTTTTCAGGGAGACTGGTGACGAACGATGCAGTCGTCAATCTTGTGTTTGTCTGTTCACTGTTAATGTTGTGATTTTCTGTTTTGTTTCGTTGTTTTACTGTAGTTATCTTCTAACCTTGCTCTGTGCTGTGGTTTCTACATGTCCTGTGTTTGTTTAGATAGTTCTATATGTTTTGTATTATGTGTATTTCTACATGAACATCACAGAAACACTTGTTCTTATTTGATCGCAGCACTGCCCGTCGGTGTTGTGAAGTGATAAGAAACATTTGAGAGCACATGTTTACATTAACGTGCCGTGATCAAAACCGAGAGGAGATGATGAATGGAACACTCGACACGAGGCAATGTGCCTGTGAATGTGCTTGTTCTTTTTCTGATCCTGATGGCTTTGTATTACTGATTTGGCTAGCTTGCTAATCCATTCTGGCATAATTTTATACTCACCTTTAACACTAATGTCACTATAAATAACAGTTCTGTATTGATTTCATTCCCTACAATGACTTGTTTGAAAAATTGACAGATTTTGGGGTGTTTATTAAAAGAGCAGGTACATCCAAAACAGGCATATTCTTACTTATGTTAATTAAAATAATTGAGTGAGAAACAAGAACATGGTTTTTGGAGTTGTATTTGTCACCTTTATTTCCTCCACTTGTCAGCTGGTAACGGTTGTGATACTTAGTATTGATACGTAAAGTACATTATAATTAAGAAAGGACATTTTGACTGCGATTCAGGAGAAAAGAGATGTATATACTGTTTTCTTTTCCAAAAAAATAGTTCCAGAGCTTTTCAATCATTTGTTCATGCTTCTGGATACTATGGCTGCTTTATCAGTATTGTGAATTACAAGTGTAATTTATTAAGTGAAACTGATTGTGACATGAAGAATATTTACTAAAAAATTTAGGTGATCAAGGTTGAAATCCAATGTGGCAGTAATAACATAATTACCTTGAGCTTGGGTGACCTGTGGGGAACATAGAGAAATTTTATAGCCTGTTTTGTTATCTTACAGCTGGGTAAAATCTTGTAGCACAAAACAAACGTTGCTTTGAAATAAAGTTTTACTGAATTTTATATAAAAAAAAAAACAACCACTGAGTTGTTTCAAGATAGGTTGATGTATGCCCTCATTATGAAAATCTAAACATTTTAATGTGGGAAATGCCACAGAACAGTAGAAGGTTGCCTAGTTTTTGAATGATTTTTTTTCCTAAACAGATATTCCCAGACTAGTTTCCCAGCATGCTTCCTCCCCCCACCCCCCCAATGTCTTCTTCACTGGACAGGTGAACAGCAGGTCTTTGTCGACCTCTTTGTCTGGAACTTAGGCTATCCACCAGCAATGCGCGCGCCGGCTTTCTCCACAGGCCAGGCTACCTGGTAAAACGCGTGTATTTCGATATTTCCCCTCAAAAGCAAACATGGTTGAAGCATTGAATGTAGTTTCCCGAGTTTCTCTACGTTAAAAATCAGGAAACAGGTGGATTTTCTATTCTGTGGACAAGCATGGTTTGCATCAGTTTTGAATACATTTCCGTTTGGCGTTGAAACGAACCTTTTGATTCAAAGACCTGAGGATCTTTGGACGCACATGCTGGTTGACTATCCCTCGATCGCCGTCTAAATTCTTACTAATTTAACAATAAAATTACAGAATAAGAACAGTCTTAAAGGTCAATAATGGCCTCAGCGTCTTCACCTGACGTTGGAACTGAAGAAACTGGAATTGATAACGATGTGGAAAATTCACCGTTTAATTCTTCTGCTGAGGACGATGGAAACGATTCAGACTTCGGAGACGACGAAGAAGACTTGGAAGGGGATGAACGGGCAGGCTCCGAAACTCATAATATGGAAGGTGATATAGACGAGAACGAAGGGATTGTAAAGAGAAAGAGAAAGAAGAAAACAAAGTACGTAGATCAAACAAAACGGCGCCGAATTCGAAGAATTCTTCGAGAAGATCAGCTGCAGTCAAAAACGCTCGAGGCTCAACAGGAGGAAAGGGAGCGTTTGAAAAGACTTGAGTTGCAAAAAAGTATAAAAACTGACTCTGCGGTTGCCGAACAGAAGAGGCATTTGCAATCTATGGTTGCTGTAGGAGCAAAGAATGTGTCACCTGTGTCTGCGGGCTCAGGGCCATCAATTTCTCGCAGTGGTTCTCCACTTGTGGTCGATTTTCGGGAACAAATGAAAAACGAACAGAAACAAGTGATTGTTATTGACAGTGATGATGAAATGACAGCTTTAAGTGGATCACCTTGTCAAGCTGAGGTACAAATTATCAGTTCTGACTCTGAACCAGAAGCTCTTGGGGAGGTAACATACTCTGATGATGAACAATCGGATCGAGATTATGACAACTCGGGAGCGCACACTGAAGATGTTTTGAACTGTCCAGACTCCCATGGAAGGGTGCTGGTCAATATAGGACACCCAGCCAATGAGGAAGATATTTTCTTGGCTCCCAACATTGCGAAAAGTGTTAAAGCACACCAGGTGGGAAGATACAACTAGATATCAGAATACCTGGCCCTATATTGTGACAATTTGGGCATTCAACAGGCCACAGTCACTCTTCATATATACTTCTTATTCTTAGTGGGCCAGGTGTTCTGAAATAACTCAAAAGATACTGATACAAACAAATCAATTCAAGTACTGACCTACCCCTCCCCCCCAAAAAAAAATGTAATTTTACCCCTAACCTGAGTTAGTGACCGGTCGATATTTTTGGCCAGAGTTGGGCTGAAGAGAAATTAACTGGGTAGCAAAGAATTTGGCCAGTTTTACAGGTGGCTGGGTTTTGAAATAGCCGTCTGTAATGAGAAAAATATTTTGGGAAGGTGAAATATTTTCTCTCCAGTCTCGACTCCTGCCATAATTAATGACCAGTTGTGCAGTGTTGGTCAAAGCTTGTTGAAATACTAGTTTAACTAGGGGACCTATCTTGAAGTGTTCCTTATTGCAGTACTTAAATGAGTGATACGATGTTCTCAGAACACTGCAATCGAGTGTCATTTGACTTTCTTCAAAATAGTCTTAAAATGCAGGAAACAGCATTTTAAATAGTCTTATTTTCAAAATTTTCTGGGGAAACATGCCACCAGACCACCCTAGAAACCCAACCCTTTGGAGTGAGGTTTCTCATTGGTGACCAGCACAGGTGAGCAAAAACCTGGCACCTACCATAGTTGACCGAGTAAGCGCCCA
>JAOBYE010717258.1:0-10763 GCA_025403585.1 Parazoanthus swiftii
TGTTAATCGAAGCTTTTGTCAGTATTTAGTGTAAAATGTAGCTCAATTCATAATTTAGATGATAACAATAGGTAAATTAATAATGAATGTTATAAATAACTGATAATATCACTCACAAGGATCGAAGAACATCGTCTCGAAATAATAAAGTAATTACGATTTGTTGCCAGATAACAATCAAATACGACCTTGATGTTTGGTTAGTTCAAAGTTTAAATCACAATTCTGTACATCAGAAATGATTGATTATCATTATTTAGTAATTTCCAACAATTTAGTCAACAAAAATCAGTAATTTACTGAAACAATCATCAGCAGTTCATTGTTTTTTGGAATGGGTTCAGATTCACAGGATCGAGGGTGGCTGTTGCCAACCGTGCGTCCAGATTAGTGCGTCGTAGGCTGCAGTGCTGCTTCCGTCGCTTCAATAGGTTTGGTTTTCCTGAAAGGTAGATCAAAAGGAGCAGTATCAGTTCCTTTTACGATTTCGTTATCTAGTTGGCTAAAAGATGTCTGGGAAAATGAACTGCCAGCAGTCGTCCAGTGCCTTCTTAAAGCCTTTTACATTTTCAATGGTAACTACGTTTTCGGGGAGCCTGTTCCACAGAGGTACTACTCGAGTTGTGAAGAACTTTGCCCTTATTTCTAAACGCGAGTGGTTCCTCTGAAGCTTCCAGCTGTGTCCTCTAGTTCCATTTTTGGGAGCTAAGGTGAACAGCTCTTCAAACTTGAGACCTGAAAGGCCTTTCACTATCTTAAAGGTTTCTATGAGGTCCCCTCTAGCCCTCCTTCGTTCTAGTGAAAACAAGTTAAGGTCAGAGAGGCGTTGGGCATATGGTTTTCCTTTTTGACCACTGATCATACGTGTGGCCAATCGTTGTACCCTCTCAAGACAGTCTATATCTTTGCGGTAGTAAGGTGACCACGCTTGGACACAGTATTCTAGGTGTGGCCTTACCACTGCCTTGTAAATAGGTAAGAATACTTCGGGGTTCCTACACGACAAAGTGGACCTTAAACGGAAGAGTTCCCCTCTTGCCCTGTTAGCGGCTGCTATGCACTGTTTGGAGGGCTTGAAATCACCTGTCATTACAATACCTAGGTCCCTCACCTCATTTGTACTTGGGATCCTAATACCATCTGGTAGTTCCGTATTTGGGTTGCCGTTTAGAACTTGTGATTTGGTCTGGTTTAGCGGCAGGTCCCAAGTTTTAGACCACTGTATTACAGATCTTATGTCTTCCTCCAGTTCTAGCCCTGCTATTTTTACGTCGTCAGCAAACATAAAGCATGGGTTAGACAGTGTTTCGGTTAGATCGTTGATGTAAAGCAGAAATAGAAGTGGGCCTAAAACGGAGCCTTGAGGTACCCCACTCACCGCCTTTTCTTGTGCAGCCTCATACCCACCTACCCTAACTCTGAAAGTGCGATCCTGGAGGAAGTCCTTTATCCAACTGTGAAGTGTCCCCTCGATGCCAAAGTACTCTAACTTATGCGTTAAGAAACTGTGGCTAACTGAGTCGAACGCTTAGCTAAAATCTAAGTAACACACTGTTACTTGCCTACCTTCATCCATTCGTGAAGTCACTTCTTCCAGGAATGATATCAAGTTTGTGAGACAGGACCTACCTTGCACAAACCCATGTTGAGTTGGACTAAGCAGATTCTGTCTCGTAACATGCGCACCTATTTCGTCCCTAACTATACGCTCCAAGCACTTGCTGAGTACTGACGTCAAACTGACAGGCCGGTAGTTTTTCGCTAGATGTTTTGATCCGGCTTTATGGATCGCAACTACCGTTGCCGTGTGCCAGTCCGCAGGTAGTTTACCGACTTTGAGCGATATTTGGAACAACTGCGTGATGGGCACAGTCAGTATATCAGCCAGTGGTTGGACGATGGCTGGATGAATGCCATCAGGGCCCGCCGACTTCCCACAATTTAATGCTTTTAGTGTGGAATAGACTTTTGTTTCAGTTATATCCACCCTATCGATTTTATGGATTACCTTGGGGACAATATTTGGTGCTAATACTGGTAATCCTTCCGGTTCCCTATAGACACTTTTGAAGAATATTTTCAGGGCTTCTGCCTTTTCCCTGTCTGAAGTTGCTCTGCCAGTTGGTCCTACCTCGAGGGTTCCAACACTTTCTCTTACATTTCTGTTTGATTGGGCGTATGCGTAGAACGCCTTCGGGTTAGATTTTATTTTCCTGGCTAAGCCTAATTCATATTCCTCCTTAGCTTTGCGCTGGAGTGCCTGAGCATTGTTTCGTGCCCTTTTATATCCCTCCCAGCAAGTATGGGTTTTGTTTGCCTTGTACTCTCTCCAGCGTCGCCTGCGGTCTCTTAATGCTCTATCGATATGTGACCTCCACCACCTTGGTTTATTTTTCATCCTAAGTGGCCTAAGTGGCGCTACCCTCTCGGTTAATTCCCTCAAGCCCTCTTTTATGATTAGCCATCTATCTTCTAAGCTGGCGTGGATTTCTGTAGGAAGCCATCGTATGTTTGTGGCAACTTCTCTTAACAAATTAGTGTTTATACTACTGAAATTTCTGCGAAGTATTTGGGGAGGTTTTGGATGCTCAGCTAGGTACTGGAAGTTGACTATGCAGTGGTCACTCCTGCCCACCGGCTCTTCTATTCTCAACTCCTTTACATCTTTACTAAGTCTTGTGATGACTAGATCCAGTAAGGAGGGTTGATGTCCGTGACGATAGTGGGTCGGCGCGCTTATATGTTGATGTAGTCCATTTTCTTGAACTAATTGTAGTACTTTATTCGCTATCGACCCATCCGTAGCCGTTCCTGCACCCCACTCTATATCAGGAAGGTTAAAATCCCCAAGTACAACGAACCTCTTGACGTCAGTAATGAGAGTTTTAAGCATCTGGATAAGTTCTGCATCCTCTGTTGAGTTGGATTGTGGGGCCCTGTACACGCAGATTATGCATATCGGCCACCTGTCGACTTGGAGATAGATAGAGGTGGCTTGGATGTTGCGGGAGTTAATTCTACACGAGGCTTCCCACTGTGGGTACTCTGAATTAACGATTAAGAGTACCCCGCCACCCTGTATATCTCCTACTCTATCTACCCTATAGGTGCTAAATTTGTTTTGGAGGGTTCCAGGTATCGGCTGGTTCGTCTTTAACCAAGTCTCTGTGATTGCTATGATATCGGACATACCACTTCGCCTGACCAGCTCCCCCCATTTGTTCCCTGCACTGCATGCATTTGTGTACCAGCAGCGAAGTATTTTCGATTGCTGTGTAGGGCCTACCCGATCCCTCTCTAGTTTCTGATCCTCGGGCGCAGCACCCGAGGAGTAACCCCGTTTTTTGGCTCCTGCTTTGTTTGTCGGGGTCCTCCTGGTACTTGCCACGCCGCTCCATTTTTGGCTAGTGTTAAGTCTAGAAACATTTCGGAGCTTTCGGGAGTGATTGTTGTCCCCTTTCGTATCATTGGTTGAGCCTTCTTTCTAGGTTTAGGGGCAGGCGTATGATAATCTGGAACTATGGTTTTGGCTACTATGGTTGCCCATGTTTCATGGGTAGAAACGGTTGACCCAGCTATCGGGCCATTTGTTTCTGTTTCGGTATTTTCCGTTCCCTTAGTCATAACCTCAGTTCCTTTTGTGCTAGGTCTATCTAGCTTTGACTGCGTACTGGAGGCTCCCTCCCGTTCTATCTGCTTCTTCGGCGTTGATTGGAGCATTGGTTTCGGCAGTCTGATGACAGCTTCCTTGTTCTGTACGATTTTTTTGGTTCCCGCTTTTGGGTGCCTTGGTCTCTAACCCATCTGTGGTCATCTGGGCTGACCTTTATTTTACCTTGTGTTAGCTGCTCCACTAGTGCAGCTTTCGCTAGAAGGTTGTCTCTTTGCTGTACACTGCCAAATTCTATTAAAATTGGTCTTGGGGCAGTGGCCCCCGGTCCTCTGCACTTGCCTACTCTGTGTACTCTTTTAAGGTACACGTTTCCTAACACCCCAGCTATTCTCAAAATATCCCGAGCTCTTGCGTGGTCGGCCTCTCGCCTTGCTTTGGCCTCCCTAATGAAGAGCTCCTCGCAGTTATGTAATAGGATATTTCTTGTCTTGCCTAAGAAGGTGTATGTCACTTCTTTGAGGTTTTTTAGCTCTTGCTCTAGATGTTTAATCTTCTGAAGAAGTTTTTCTTATTTATGGCCCGTTCCAGGATTAGTTGAGGTTTTCTTTTTCTGCCCCAAATGGTCCCCAGGCAACTTTGGGACCGGCGGTTTATTTCCTTCGTCCAGGTCCGTCCTACTTACTGATGTGTTTTTTTTCTGTCGTTTTCTTTTTCGCTTTTTTCCCTGCGGTACATTAACTTCCTCCACCATTTGGGAGGTCTGCTTTTTCAAATTTCCTACTTTTTGTTCCTCCCCTGGATTGTGGCATGGTGTTCCCCTACTTAGGGTTGCCTGCAGTATACGAGAGCACTCTTCTGCCAGAGCTACGCATTGCACACAGATCCATTTTAAAGATTTGTGTATCTGGTACAGTTTGTAGTTTCCCTCCGTTAATTTAGAGCACCTCTTATGGTACCAATTTAGGCACCGATCACATTGAATTCCCTCGTTCACATATCTATGATATACACACAAGCCGCAGGAATATTTTGAGTTACGTTTCGACATTTTTGTTTACTTCAATATACAGAAATATAGTATAATTATACTTCTTAAACAAAAACGGTTTTATAAATAAGAACGGTTTTTACGCAAAAATTTGAAACAGATTTGAATATACTCAACAATACTCTTGAAACACACTCTAAAATATACTCAAAAGGTCAAAAACGAAACACTCCACAAAATGTAACAGATATACTCTTTAAACACACAAAAGTGAACTCTTGATGGCGAAATACTTTCTATTTCAACCTTGTGTACTCGGATGAAAGTTACTTTCACCTCGAAATACTTTAGAGTTCTTTACTGTCAGTGACTACCAAGAGATTGGTGAGCCGCTGTATGTAATTTAGTAGTTTTTTGGGAATGTGAAGTACTATATACTTCACTAGGAGTATCAAAAAGTTTACTTCTCAACAGTGATTCAAAAACACGTCAGTATTTGAACGTACCGCGGGCCAACATTGCAACATTGCAACATTGCAGTTTTTGGTTGTCGCTATATTTCTTATGCAATTAACACTGACATATCATCATAGTTGCATAGCTACCAGTGTGTCAACATATTATACTAAGCTTGGTGTAAATCTTGCAATTTTGCCGTATCTTATCATAGGTGCACAGACTATTTTACGTAATAATTCATCCATTATCACTATTAACATTCTTTAGCCTATTATTCTGTCAGACCTAGGCACCTGCAATTTTATTTATCAATTTTGCATATAAAAACGCTGATCTGCATTAGGACCTACTTCATTACAATTGCTGACTTTCCGTGCATTGCATTAGGATTCTAATTCTACTATATTTTATTACTGACTATTCATACCATTGATTTATTACTGTACGTCGTCTCTCATCATTACCTCTCCTCGACATCACCAACCCGTTAGCTGTGCTATTAGTCACACCATATCAGTCACTCATCATAAAATAGCTCATCAATTATTGCTGACCCGTAGCTTTGATCCCGTCACCTACTGATTTTCATAATGACTAAATCGAATAAATGTGGAAGGATAGAGTGCTCATCCACCATAGGTGAATGGATACAATGCAACTCCTGCCTGTCGTGGTATCACAAAGGTTGTACTGGCCTCACTACACTCCAATACAGACAATTCTCCAAATCAGACCGCCCTTTCAGCTGCATGAAGTGCATCACCAACCACTACCCAACCATCCACTCGAAACTGCCCAATAATTACCTCAGTGCTGGTGTCCAAACAGATCCTGATCCCACAAACAATGAAGGACCGTTCATCCCCCTAACAAGCCAATATTCATCCATTGATACACAAACTGAAGATCCTGCAACCAATCACCCTGACGATGCCATTACTCCACCTCCAAGTTCCCCAAGCATTACTCCTGAATCGCCGTCTGAATCACTGGAGCTATTATCTTCACTGAAAAAGATATCAATAGACATAGCATTCATGCAAAAACGGCTCGGTGCCCAAATCGCAGACAATAATGATATCACAACCAATATATTACTCCAAATCCAACGCTTAGATGACCTGCTGAAATCCTCGCTCCCCCTGGTGAATGCTGCGAACTCAACGTTAAACCATGCTACGGCCACAGAAGCGATCATTGAAGCGTCTACCTCCCTACAACGTGCATCTGAACGTTCCAAAAACCTTTTCGTCAGTGGTGCCAGCTGTACTGCCACTGACCCAATGGACTTTGCAAACAATCTCCTACTTTGCATAGCCCACCTTATGCCTTCATTGAAAGTAGATGCTGCCTACTGGATTCACAGGCAAAATAAATCAGCTGCACGACCCCTTATAATCGTTACGTCTTCTCCTGCCCAAAGAAACTTTGTCGCACTCCATGCGCATATTATACAGAAAAACCACCCAGGCATATCAATTCGAAAAGACCTTCCACCCGATCATCGCCCACCAAATAAGCACACCACAGACAGTAACGACCGTACCCTGTCGCTACCTCCCAGCCATCCTATACTGATAACAAACCCGCGGTCAGAGACGCCTATTAACCAACCTCTCGAGATCATAGACCCTGCCTCTCACCAGCTCCACCCATCATCACCAATCCAACCAGAACCGTCGGAATCTGAAATTCCACAAACCGATGCCCTACAAGTAACCCCCGCAACCACCACCGGCAGCAGCACCAACACATCTCATTCCAATAACCACCGTGCCTCCGCAATAAGACCCCTCCCGCATTCGCAGCAGTCTCCTCTGTTCACTTGCCCCACTCAAGCCCCAGTAATTACCAATCCCACCACAACAACAGCGTCCAACGAATTGGTTGAAAAAAGACGGAAGTTTCTGCTTCCAACTCCAACTTTACATGCCCATATCCCTGATGCCTATACAAAACCCAAACCAGCCATCAGAAGAAGTTCGATTCCCCAAATGCGTAAACCCATACCAACCACACTTCCCAACCAAGCTCAATCTCACCTTACTGATGTCGCTGCAAATATGGCGGTTTTTTCCCGCTCCAATACCATCATTCGCAGACCGCAACACAAACGACTACCAACAACTATGAGAATTAACCCTACTCATACCCAAACAAACGATAGCCGATACTCCACCAAACCAATAGCATCAAAAAACGTGAACAAGGAGAGACGAACGTTCCTACTTCCCAATCTTTCGCCTCTCCCATTACTCCGACCCGCACTCCAAGCACTATGCCAACTACCGACACATCCGATCAGGAACCTCCTAACCATTCAAACCAATCCGTCCCCCGGCCTCCTACAACGAATCATACATCAAGCCTACCAAAATCTTCTCCGTCTACCCTAAAAACGCTATATACCGACGCTTGCAGCCTCATGAACAAACGCTTGGAACTATCAAACCTCGCAGTCTCTACATGCCCAACTTTTATCTCAATCACGGAAACATGGCTTCATCCCGACATCACTGACGCTGAGGTAAACATTCCAAATTATTACGTCCATAGATGCGACTCCAAACGCAAATCAGCTGGCGGCGTATGCACATATATATCAACGGATCTATCTGCCTCTAATATCACCCCTGACTCGTTGATCTCATGCTCTCTCCTCGACTCTCTGTGGCTCCGCATCCCTCTTACCAAGCACTCCAACTTACTCCTGATTACAGTGTACAGACCTCCCCAATGCCCACAGGATGAAGATTCCAAACTAATCAATGAATTGTCCAAATTCGTCCAGAATCGATTATATTCACATATTTTACTCCTTGGTGATTTCAACTGTCCCAATGTCGACTGGACAACCAAATCTTGCTCTGGTTCCTCATCTCAAGACCTACCCCTACAACTATGCTCCTGCCTAGGGCTTCACCAGCATGTGCAAGAACCCACCCGTTTCAGAACTGGACATGCACCATCTCTCCTTGACCTGGTCTTCTCAAATGAATCAAAAATGATAGCTGACATCGCCTACCTTCCCAACCTAGGAAAAAGCGATCATGTTGTGCTGTTATTTGACTTCATGTGTACTTGGTCATCCTCCCCAAACATCACCCATCACCCAACAGTCTCATACTCCCGTGGAGACTATGCCCGTATTCGATCCTTCTTTTCCGACTCCATCAGACACAACATCTCAGACTCACCTGATCCTCTCGAGAAAACGATCCGCTCCACACTAACAAAAGCGGCCTCTCTGTTCATCCCTCTATCATCCACATCTACCAACTTCCGTAGACCTGCCCTCCCTCAGCATATACTCTCCCTACTTGAGCAAAAACGTGCAGCCTGGAAATCTTACCGTATTCTGAATGACGAAGATTCCCTACAGATTTACTCAAGGATTAGAAATAAATGTGTGGACTCTATTCGCATGTTTAAAAGGTCACAGGACAAGGCACTGCTGACAACAGCATCCCAATCCCCAAAGCTATTCTTCAAGATTCTCAGATCGAAGAGAACCGTCATCCCGATAGCTCACCCTGTCTTATCTGCTGATGGTGAAACCCCTAGCACAATAGAAGAATCTCTGAACAACCTTGCTGCCTTCTACAGCTCCATCATGTCCAACTCCCCAGATTCGCCTGTACCACTTCCCTCGGTTGAACCTTCCTCCACCTTATCCTCTGTGCTCTTCCCAGTAAATACGGTGGCTAAGCTCCTATCGAGTTTGGACCCTGGTGGTTCAGCTGGCCCAGACGATCTCCACCCCCGAATCTTGAAAGAGTGTGCCAACGACCTGGCCCCCGTCCTGAGCAACTTATTCACCCTGTCTCTAGAATGTGCACACGTTCCGGCCACTTGGAAATCAGCCTACATCACCCCAATATATAAATCTGGATCTAGAAACCTCGCTTCTAACTACCGCCCAATAAGTCTGACTTGCCACTTTTCCAAGATTATGGAGAAGATAATAAAAGAAGCCATCCTCAAACACTTTCTCGACAACAACATTTTCCACCCAGCACAACATGGCTTTCTACCCGGCAAATCGTGCTTATCCAACCTCCTACAATTCACAAATGAAGTTGCGCGCAGTATGGACGAAAATTCCAATCCCAATTGTATCTTCCTTGATTTATCAAAAGCGTTCGATTCTATCCCACACAAGAGTCTACTACTAGTACTTCAACACTATGGGATACGCAACCCTCTCCTCTCCTGGCTGAAATCCTTCATTCAAGGCCGTTCCTTCCGAGTCAAACTGAAATCTCACTTTTCCAACCAAATTTCAGTAACTAGCGGAGTCCCCCAAGGTAGTGTGCTGGGCCCAATCCTGTTTCTCATTTACATTAACTCCTTGCCGTCAGTTATCGATTCACCATGCCTATTATACGCAGATGATATCAAAATCTGGGAGGCCAATAATCCGACTCGTCTGCAGGAATCCATCATTAGATGTGATACTTGGCTCCGTGAACACGGTATAAAAGCCAACCCAAACAAATCTGTGCATATGTCATTCGGTAATTCTGCAAGGCATACCTTCTACCTCAACCCCTCAGATCAGTCCTCTGCCATATCAAGTGTCAACCAATTTAAAGACCTCGGTGTATGGCTAACTGATTCGTTATCACCCTCGCTGATGTGCAAATACTCGTCGGCAAAAGCAATGAAAATCCTTCATTTCTGCAAACGACAGCTGCACTTCTTCGACTACCAATCCTTTCGCACACTATTCCCATCCCTGATACGCCCCCATCTTGAGTACTGCTCTCAAACGTGGATCCCATTTCTAAAACGAGATATTGATCTATTGGAGCGTGTACAACGACGGGCAACGAAGATGGTGCTGTCCCTGCACGACCTACCCTATGAAGAGCGTCTTAGCCGCCTCAACCTCTTCCCTCTTGAATATCGCCGAATCAGAGGTCTCATCATCCACACCTTCCGCCTCCATCTCAATGACCAATTACGCCTATTCTTCACTCCAACTCCTAACACAAACCTTAGAGGTCACCCTGCAAAACTCTTCAAACCACGTTGCCATACCCGTTCCCGCCTTTTTTCTTACTCATACATCACCATTTCAATCTGGAATAAGTTGCCACGAGACATTTTTACCTGTTCCAGTTTACCTTCTTTCAAATATCAGCTTGACAACATTTTGCCAGCAATAATCCGCAATGTATATCCGCATTTGCTTAACTTTTTGCCTGCTAAGCCTGCCATCATTATAAGCTCCACAACTGCTTAGGCTTGCATTTTTAAACATTACTTGAACCTTAACCCGACAACGTGTTGGTGTTTATTTGACAATTTCCACTCAGCAAAATATGGCTAACTATTTTTTTCACACACACACACACACACTCAGCCATTGCTAACATTTGCTCACTCCACATTAGCAATCAATATTGCTTTTTTGTGCGCTCTTCGCTTGCATCTTTATCTTCCTATTTTGCCGCCGCCCCGTCAACGACGACCAACACAATTCACCCAATCAGCAACGCCCGATATCAACCAATCAAATTCAACCTTGAAACACCAATCAACTTTCAACGATTGCAGCAGCAACTAGCCTCAAGACCCGAGTATACAAGCCAACGGCTTCCTTCTCGTGTATTGGAACTCTGAACTCTGAACTCTGAACATTGAACATTGAACCTTGCGCGCGGTTCGAATACTCACGCAAGCTCTCGAGCTATCTTT
>JAOBYE010717280.1:0-10762 GCA_025403585.1 Parazoanthus swiftii
TTATAGACTAGACGGGATTTCGAAAAATCTTAAGTCATGAGGCATTTCGTAGTAAAAGTTGGCGACAACTATTTTCTGAAGGTATTTGACCTGCTGAATTCGAAAATGCTTGTCGCCAGAGCTGATTTTTTAATTTTGATGGTGAAAATGACGTCAAAAGTAATTCCTTGAAATGACGTCACCAAAAAGCTGAAATGCTCGATAATTATTTTTTGAATTGATATTTCTTATCAAAATGTGCCGAGTGTAAGCCCTCAATTGCAAATAATATTCCCGTTATGTCGTTTGTGAAAAACTAGTGAAAAAGTTATCAAATGGTATGATATGACGTCATATTTTGACGTCATAAGATATATTATTCAACGATTAATATTTGGCGTTAAGACTAACTAATACCTCTTCAAACTTATCCTTCTTCGCATATATCTTGAAATAACCTTTGTAGAAATTATGAACAGATCAATGTACATATTTGCCTAATACCCGGAGTGTCTTTAACAGCTTTGATGACGTCATCATATTATCAGGGACTGCCGCTCAAAACCTTTCCCCTCGCCGGTGAATGACAGCCGCAGTGTTCACTTTTCAACAGTGTTTTTGCAGGGACTGCATTTGTCCTTTTTCTAACATTGCAGCCATGTGCACAGACCGTGTTACGGCCTATTACAGAACAGCTTTGCCTTTTTGCAGCCACAACGCAAAGTCGTATAGGACCAGGAAAAGCTTTCTTTGCAGGTATCTGGGATGGGCGCTCTTGTTATGAGAAGGGGAACTAGATAACCGTCGTCGTCTTTCGCCCATCCAAATCTCTCAGGGTTCGGCAGTATAGGCTGTTGGCAGGATGCTTGTTTCCATACAAGCACTTGATAGTGCACGCGCTTGATATGTAGTTTCAATGCGTTCAATATTGGAGGTAATGCTTCGGGTTTCCCAATAGTCTGATCCATGGACTCAGCGTTCCCGCATTTATACTTTGCACACACAAACTTCACGGCATCTTTTATCATGCTCTCAGTTAGCGCTTCTTCCCCTGGCGACGAGAGATGGTGTTTCTCCTGAAATATCTTCAAAGCGGCCACTTTGCTGTGGTTGCAGAAAAGAGATGCCGTGTCACAACCGACCAGGGCATGAAATGGCATGAAAGGGGAGGAGAGTGGACACGGGCCCTGCCGGAAGATTGTTACTGATGGCACTTGTATTGAAGTACTTGCGCTTTGACGCAGTTCCAGCCATCATCCATACAAGGAATATCCGAGGCATACGCAACAAGAAGCAAAAGTACATCGGTGTCTGTTACTAATACAACAACAGACTCACAAGTATTGGAAATACAATGTGGGATAAGCCTAGTATCTGCCTCCTGTGATGTGTCATCCGCCTCGTTTAAGGATCGTGCTTCTTCTCTATACATCAATGAACCCACCAGCTGCAACAATGACTTTGTCCTTGGGTGCATTTGCAATGAGATGCTCGGAAAGTAACCTGGCCAAATCTGCCTCGTTTTCTGGTAATGTTATGAAGTTTGACCAACTGTAAGGTAGAGGAACACTTCCGTTCTCAATAACACATCAAATAGGTCGAGTAGTTCTCTTGTGCCTCTTTTGCATGATAGAATTATTTTCATATCTGTCAAACACAACACGGGTTTGCTGATAGCGCAATTCTGTTCTTATAATACTGCAGCTTGGAAGCTCGCCTTCAGGTGGTTCAAACCATTTGGAACATTGAGACTGCGCTTTATTGATAGTGTCACTTGGTCAGGCACTGACATGTTTTCTTACCCTTGTAATGCCACGCAGCGATATGCGTGGCATGAAACGTGTTGTTGCCGTACATTGTTTCATCAAGGATGTCAATGTTGTCGGCGGAGAAGTGTAAGAATTTGCCTTGCAGTAGATTGGGCGGAATGACAGTGCCGGTTTCCTGGTCTACGGGCTCTACAACTTTTTTGGCTAAGCCTGTGTTTACTTGAAAAATCTGGTCGTAGCTGAGGATGTAACCAGCCTTGTGAAAAAGTGTGACAAGATCTTTGGATCTTGTGACTTGGTGAAGGATACTACCAAGTCCAATGTGTTTAGGACATTTTTCCACCGCTGACCCTCATAAACAATATCTTGCCTATTTCAAACCACCTTGCAACTCATCTCAGCTTCTTTTCCGTCAACTGTTTCACCGTCCAAAAGTCGCTGCACGCCGAACAAAAGCTGCAACAACGTGTGCAGGCTTTCTGGTATGCAGTCACTGGCATTAAGCGCACTGATTGAGAGCCCTTTGAAACCTGGCTTTTCATTTAGGTCTGCAGGTATGTTAAACGCAACATGTACCAGCGCAAGAAATATTCTTCATTTGCCTGGTGGTGTGCAGGCATCATAAGCAGACTGTCGTCATCAGCAGGAACCTCACTAACCAGCTCGGACAAAGCCTTCTTGGCATACTTCTTTGGAATTAGTAGCGTGTGGCGGTCATACGGCGCCCTCTAAAATGACTGTACGCACTCTACCACGCCCCCAACTTTATGCATCAACTTGTCAATGACTTGTCTTTAAATGTTACTCTTCTACTCGTGAAAGAGGCAGAAATGGGGAAACCAGCTTTCTCGGACAGAGTTGAATAGCTGTCCCATGCATCAATAAGTTTGATAACAAGTCCCTTTGCAGCAGCATATTCAAACTCTTCGCAAAGCCAAATCAACGCTAATCATTGTCTTTATTCTTTTTATTTTTCTCTGCAGATCTTTTAAATACACTATAACAGGATAAACGATGTTTCGCTTCCGCGACGATAAAATCAGACACGCCCGTTAAACGGATTTGTAGCGCGTAGTTAAACTTTGCCACCTCAATAATTTGCTCGCCTCATTTTAAATGTCATAACAGAAGATAACCGTTCTTTTGGTTTGACAGAAAATACACTTGTCCCAGTCGTTTTGTTCAGTTGTACTCTGTGTTTTACGTGGGCTTGGCGTTGATTCTGTGGCTAAATCAGTCTTGGCGAGCTTCTGCTGTAAGCGCTTGATTTTCTCTTTACTGATGAATAGGGCATGCAATTAGCATGCCAAACAATAAAAAGATCATACGTAGAACTCGCCAGGAGTCCATCCAGTCGATGAATTGTCTCTCTGATTTTAACATATCTGAGCTTGTTTTGTGCACTCATCGCTTCGCTAACGATTTTTATACTGTACTTAGTATACATTCTTACATCATTCAACGGTTTGTGACGCTTCAGGCAAAAAATACAAAGCTGAAATCGACTTATGCAGTTCTTTTAAGCCTTAAAAAGTTGGATCCGTAACTACAAGACCAAGGAAACACAACGAGACTTTCCTTTTAACGGCTTCTCCAACAAACGAGACAGCCGGGTACGAAAAATTCTAGAAACGAGAAAAACCGGACAACGTACGTACATTTTGACACACTTACATACACTATTTATACATTAAATTTTCTCATGCAGTCCGTTCAGATCTAAACACAAATCATTCGGTTTCTCCCCTGCTTTTTTTTTTTTACTCCAAAATGATTTACTTTCAATTTTAAAGCATTTATTAACCGCAATTTAACAGAAAACTACATTTGCCTGTACGGGAAGTAAGCGTTCAAAGAGATGACGTCATTTTGTGTATCAAGCAAAAATAAGTCATTTTACCTCCTTAAACAAAAAATCTTCTCTGGCGACAAGCAAATTCGAATTCAGCGTACATGTAAATGCACTTGTTGCCAACTTTTACTGAGAAATGCCTCATGCACTTTTAAAAATCGACTGTTCCCATTTTTCGCCTAGTCTATAAAAAATGAAAATTGCAAAGCTGTTTTAAGAGAAATTCAGCAATTGCAAAGAAAGTGCTGCAAATATATTAAGCTTGTGCTACTTCCTTGTACGATAAATATACAACAGACATAGACTACTAAATATTAAGCTCATGTTTGTAAAAAAAAAGTTTATTACGCTTTTAAATCAGAGCGTACATCAATCAACATTACATGTTATCAAATAACTTCAACTAAAAAACAATCTTATCAGAAATAAATTTAACTGAACAGCTCTTAAAGCAGCTCATTTTATACCCATGCTGCATCTGGTTTGATTTTTGAACTTGTTGATATTAATAGTAAATATAGATATAAAGAAGTGTGACATTTTGGCCGAGACATACTCTGCTCGCATTTTATAAGAGCTTAACTAATTCGATGAAAGCTTTTGGCTGGAGTCTCCAGCTTTGGGACTCAATCTCCAGCTCTCAAGCCGAGCAAGCAAAATCTCCACCCGAACTGGAAATCTTCTACTTGATAGCAAAAATTGTAAACATTTTTTAAAATTAATATAAAGTTATGATTGTCCCGCAAACAGAAACTGGAAACATCAGTAAAATGTTCGACCAAACGACCTCAGAAAGTAGGAGAAAAGGATCTCAGGGACTGCTCAGTTTCAAAAAAATTTCCAGTGGGGGAGGGAATCAGTGCCCCTGGTCCCTGGACCCCCTCACACAACTCCTTGCCTCTGTGGCGCTCACTTGGAGAAATCTCCAGCCAGCCGGTCACCGAAACTTGGCATCTCTCTAAAACTGTATGACGCTAGTCGAGTTTGTAACGTTTCGTTGAAAACGATTGTCAGAAAACTTCCGCCAAAGGCCAAAAGAGCGGGAAACCGAGTGGCGGCGCCGCTAGTTTTACCGCCCATTTCAAGAAAATGCAAAGACTTGTCGGAAAAGTAGTAAGTTTTACTTGCACAAAACTGATTTGGGGTAAAATCTTGCCATTCTTGGTACGTGCTTCAAAGCCTTTTCAACAAAATGTGGACACCTTTACGGTTACCACTGCTTATGGGTCGCAAATGTTACCGTTCCGGGCTTTAGTAACATCTCAGACCAAAACATAAAAAAATTTAATGCGTTCCGGGTTTTAGTAATTTCGGGTTTTAGCAAATCCGGGTTTTAGTAATTCCGGGTTTTAGTACTTCCGGGTTTTTGTAATTCCGGGTGTTAATTTTTTGGGGTTTTAGTAATTCCGGGTTTTAGTAGTTCTGGGTTTTAGTAATTCCGACGTTCCTGGTTTTAGTACATGCCTAACTGTTCCTTGTAAATCAGGTTTCCTGATAAAGATGACTAAGAACTCTTCAAACGCATAGGCAGCTGTTGTTAAGTATATGCATAAAATGAACTATAAAACGAAGTGCTAATAAAAATTACTGAGATTGGGTATGAAGTTTGCCTGAAATTAGTTAGCATTGACTTTTCTAGAGAACATTTAAGAATATAACATCAGACGTAAAAAATAGACAATTAAAGACCAAAGACGCTCGATCTTGTGTCACACATTACACAGCCCTTAAAAGACAAGCACCGCAGTATATTTGTGACCTTTTAAAACCTTAATACCCTGCCAGAGGCAACTCTGTTACCAAAACGCGGAAATTAAAATATCAATTCTGAGAACCCAATGTTTCATAATCTACTGGAAGAGCATGTCCCCGGAACCCCAGAAAACTTGAACATTCGTTGCTCGTTTTTTTGTCTCTGGCTTCGTCCATGAATTTATTATTTTATATGATATTGCATGGTTCTCTTAGCAGTCAAGCCGGAATGGAGAGGCGTCATCATGGACTGTTCTAGTCGTTTCATTGTTCGGGACTCAAGTGTTTCATTGTGTTTGTTTACCGATACAAAGCGGTTCTACACAAAAAGAATTTGCCGCTCGTTGTCCAGATGCCAAGGTCAGTGAACTTCGAACCGGGAGAATGAAGTGTTGCGGGTTTTATCAATCCCTAGTATTTAATTAAAGAGTTACTGAGAAAATATCTCCTCAACCCCCTTTTAAAAATTGTTAATTAAGGATACACCTGACCAAAAACCGATTTTTTTCAAAAACTCGCCACCTGAAAGATTGTTTGTTTATCTTTCTAAAGTCGAAAACTCCACATTCGTTTCTCTTTTCGGCTTTCGAGTTATTGAAGAAAAAGTACTTTCTACTTGGAAATTGGAGGCGCGAATTTTGTCATGCACGTTGCCTGTCAACCCAGGTAAATATTACTGGTGACTTCATAACTACACGCACAGCTGGCATCACGAGAACCGGTCACGCGGTAGCAGTAACAGAATGCAAATTTAGCCAAGAGTCAAAGCGGCAAAGTTTTCAAAATAGAGTAGGATCATTACACTGTTTTAGGTTCTTATCTGTCTTTTCTACCTTTCTTTCTTATCCTCTCGTACCAGTTTCCATGTTCCGGTAAAAAAGAAGAAGAAGAATGAGGACATGTTTTGCCATTCGGAAAAGCGAGCAGCGAGGAAACCAGAAAGGAAAAAATTGCTCAAAGAAAGCGACCAAGGGTCGTATTTTTCTCAGCAAAGACAGTGGCCTGAACAATTTCAGGAAGAAAAAAGCCCCTTCTCAGGAAGCTGTTGGTGCTAGTGCGAAGAAATATCATCTTGCAGGGCAAAACATTTTGAACTATATTTCTAACATGAACACCAAAATGAAAAAACGGCAGCAGATTTGAGTTCTACGTTTATTAAACTTTCAGAAAATGTATACTCTATTAGGGTTTCCGCGAATAGTTACGAGTTACGTTACATTAACCAAAATACTCCGTTTCCTCTGGGTTAACCCACCAAAGTTGAGCTGCGCTCAGTCCCCGAGGGCTTCACTGCACTTGCCAGTCGTGAATGCGGAAACTGTAGCATGTCATGGTGGTTGAGTGCATGTTCAATGACAATCTATTTATACAGAGTTGCGCCTCTTATTTTAGACGGTTGGAACAAAGTTTTCACTGACTTAAACGTCGCAGTATTACAATCAGTAAGTATTCTGCCCAACCTTTGTGTTTGTTTTGTTAATATTTTTATTAGCTCTGTTAAAATCGTACCTTAAGCAATCTTTACATGATACCAGATCGAGATTCATTCCCGTACGACTTCATCCTGGTTCCAATCTGAGGCTCGGTGTTCGTTTATATTAAATTTTCTAAAATCTCATTCCGGGATTAGCCATTATCTCTTTATCTGTACCGAGTGGAAATGTTCTGGCAACACGTTATACAAGCATTATGTAAAGAAGGAATCATGTTTTTGATCCGCCGATGTTTTTACCACGCCTTAGTTCCATGGCAAGAATGCGAACGTCTATATAAACAGGGTCTATCTGCATACCGGATTGAAGCTCATTCTGGTTTCATGCTAACACCTCAACATAGACTCAGTTTAATAGTATCACTAGCTCTATAAAGTCCGTTTATCGCTATTTGCTCTTGTTTAGCTTTCCGTTTCAACCCCAGAGTTTTAAATCCAATTGTTTATGTGATAATATTGCAGTTATAACTATATACTGATGCTTAGTTCGGCAACAAAAGCCATTAAATTGCTCTCAACGAGCAAACTTTAAAACCAATGTCTTGGTCTTGGCTTCTGCTTTCCTGATTGTAATGTGCAAATCGCTGATCGTGATAAAGAAGTCAATGTATATCATTGTTGGAAAGCCAACCAACCTCACCGATTTCCAATATATTGGACATACAGTTACAATCAAGTTCTAATTTAAAACTATATTGCCTTCAACCATTCATTTATTCTGGAAACTACAGCAGCCGACTTGCTCAAAGTTTTTCATATAAGAGTCTAATTCTGCGTTTTGGAAACATCGACAATGTCTACAAGTTTCAAGTCCCATGCAGTGTCACTATTGTCATGTGAATTCTTTGTGGTGTTTGCCAACGGGTGGCCATTCATGAGTCAAATAATGGAACTGCATGCATGTCTCGTAATTACTCGCTATGCTACACTCACAAACAAAATGGAATTACCTGCGGCAAATAAATGCCGAACAGTACACTATTTAAGTGGCACTCAAACGTTAATTATAACGATGCGATGTCGATATCAGTTGGACGGCTGGTAATTTACTTTAGGTGCAAGTATCTATAAGGGCGTCCACAGACGAGGGAAATAGTTATCGACAATTATTAGTTGTCGATCATAAAAAATAGATATTTCAAAATCGAGCAGCAATACTCATCGATTACGTTTTGCTATAGACTTATAAACTTATAGTCGCCGATAACTATTTCCAACGTCTGCGGAGGCAGTAAGAACAAACTTAACGAGAACATTCAGGATAAAACCCCCTTTTTGTATAATAAAAAAAAACATGTAAAACACTTTTATTTATCCAACATTTCCTGTTTCGAGATCGTGCGAGTTGATAACGTCCTGCCTAATCGTCACAGTTTCAGTGTAAAAACGTAACTACGACCGTGGCATTCACCCATGACAACGACTCGCGTTGTTAAATTTCTCGTTATGTCTCTCGAAACTCGGGCTCTCCTTGATTTGTTTTTCAACTTTTTCTAAGCATTTTTGGAAAGCCTGGATGCTTTTTTAAAAAAATGTTTAGAGGGATATTTTTTCTAACAGAAATTAAATAGTGACAGCTGTGAATTAGTAAAAAGCTACTTTAAAAAAAAATGCACCCTTGTGGTAGGAGCCGGACAAAAAAACCCGCCTTGAAGCCATGTTGATTTGTTGGAGCTAACACCGACGTGCAACGAATTAGGAGGAAAGCCCGGTTCAACCCTTACTTCAGTTCTTTTGAAAATGATACCTCAAATCCATGATTTCAGAAAAACGTTATCTTTTTCACGCCGCAATGAGGTTCAGGATAAAGGTCCGTTAACCCTGGTAAAAAGTGGCATGGTTACCTTCCCTGCAGAAACAGAAACGCAGAAATGAATAGCTTTATATCAGCAACTATACATTTGGAATCCAATAACGATTAGTAAAATTAAGCAAGGAAAATACTGGTCAAATTTAAACCAATAATTTCAAAATTCCAGCTGCACTGATTTTATTGCTATCAGAGCTGGACTGAAAAACCGAATTAACCCGATTAGCCTCTTTGCGACACAGGCAGCCCAAGCTTTGAGTTTGTCATGCATTGGGAAGAGATTTATAAGAGTTTGTAAATGTAAGGGTTGCACAGAATTGTATAAGACTTTGCCGTATGGGAGAATATCGACCTTCAAAATATGTTGGTTTAAACGGCAGAAATAAAAATCACTTGCTGCAGTTTCCCGCACAACGAATAACGGAAATATTGTGAATATAAGTTATGTTCGTTAATTGGTTGATGCTGGATGTTTTTGGATGTGCTTACCCCGGTAGACACACTTTTTACTCAAAACACGGACTGATAGAGAACATTGACTTTAACACAACTTTTTAAAAACTTTAAAAAGCAATCAAATACTTACAAATTTCAAACTGAGAAATTTTTCTTCAGTTCCACCAATTCCAGTTTAGGGACCCGTAATGCAATTTACTGTCGAGTATAGCCATCTGCCCGTGTGCTGGCGTGGTTTTATTTGCGATGTGTTTGCATAAAGTGAATTTATCGAGCTTTGCATGGCCATGGCAATGGATTCGATGTTATGTCCCCTGCCTTCTCATCCTTCTAACAAGGGGAAAATCCGAAACCTAAAATATCCCCAAATCACCTCCAATGGCCCCCAAACTACGTACAAACACACTGAACTGCGTAGGTGATCTTTATTTCTGCCGTTTAAACCAGCATATTTTTAATCTAAAATTCTGACCGTTAGGCGTAATGGCTACCTCCCATTGAGACCCTCATATATTTTTCATTGCTAAAGAGGAGATGCAGAGATAAGTCGGATCTATAGCTACTCGATTACCTGGTTTCATATTCCTGTTGACAGGTGAGCTCGGAAAATAATAACGATAGCTTTAATATGGGTCTTGTTTTGATATTTTAGTGAGCAGTGTTTCTCCCAGCTTTGCCTTGCTTACCATGTTATCTTGCAAACAGATTTTGTATACAAAAAAAAAAACCCAAAGACTTAAAAAGTCACAAATAAAGTAAGTATCCCAGTTGATTCAAGTCCTTTAGTTTTTGATTCTAACAATTTGTAGTGTGCTGTTCTGTGTTCAGATAGAAATTCGTCAATACGTGATTTTACATATTTCCGTTCCATTGCACTGAATTAATAAAAATGTAAAGACGCGGCCTTGGCCTTAACATTGGCGCGTTAGTCGATCACCACAAGCAAAACAAAGAAATTTAGTGTATTTTCCACACAGTTATCTAGTTTTCTAGTTAGCTGGTTTTATTAAGTAACGAAAAGATTCTTTTTAAAAATTTGAGTATTTCATCATGATGTATTTGTTTTCTGGTTGTTTGGAGATTGCACAGGTTAATTGTCGATACGTTTCGAATGGCCAGCTGCAAAACACTTTTTGTTTTGCACGATAAAGTCTTCGAAAGTTTGTATCGCATGTCAAGATATTAAAGGAAAGAGTATTCCGGCGTTTATGTAACGGTTTGAGCTCAATCAACTTATTATTTTAAAGGGTGTTTTACATTTTGCATCGATCGCATCGTCAGTGGATCAAAGGAGTTCGAGACGATACAGACGGAAGTACCAGCGTTCCGAATTGCTGTTTACATTTCGCATCAAAATACACCAAAAAAAAACTAACTCTAGATTTTGAAAATAGAAACAATACACTTCGTATTCACAGTAATTCAAATCCAAAGCTCATGTACCAATTTGGTTTTCAGGCAGTTGAAAACACACTAAAATTGGCTTCTGTCTGTCTGTATGTATGTATGTATGTATGTATGTATGTATGTATGTATGTATGTATGTATGTATGTATGTATATATGTATAAACAACGATTTCTTACAAGTAATTACATAAATACACTAAAAGACTCCGAAGAAAGACAAAGTTTTGCGAAATTCTGCACCAGT
>JAOBYE010717335.1:0-10760 GCA_025403585.1 Parazoanthus swiftii
ACACCAACTGTGTGACAATGAGAATGTAGGAATAGGGCAGTGGAGGGGAGGGAGGAGGGGGAGGCCACGTTTTTGTGGGCAAAACCGAACAGGCAAAGGAACTGCTTAATAGTTCTGCCCAAAGTACAAAGTGCTTGGAAGGGGTCCTTAAGAGGCCTTTAGAATTTGTAAATGGGGTCATTTTAATAAGTGCATAATATATTTAAGTTTAAAAAATGATAAAAGTTCTTGTTACAAGTAACAAACAATAATAAAATGAGAAGATAAAATGAGAAGATAAAAAAACGTCAAGTTGTTTTCAGCACTAAGGACGCTTTATTATAAATTTAAAACTTTCTGCGGTATTCATTTTCAACTCAAAATCTTCCAGCACTTCGTTCCCCTTATAAAAAGGTGTCCTAGATCCTCTAGTGAACGGATCTAAGAGTCTCGATTGGCAATCGTGCTATGAGCCGGGTTATCATATGCGTAGTTCTCGTCGTCTTTCTTTGTCAGTTTCTCTGCCAGTTGTCTCAGAAGCAATTGGCATTTCCCACCCAATACCACCATAAAGTGCCGAAGACAAGGAGTGGAAATTAGCCCACCTCGATATCCAATGCATTTGTTGGTGTCCTTGCGTCTTCTCATTCTTTTGCTCTCTGAAGATGTACACCGTTGGTTTGCCCTGGCTGCTCTTCAAGTTAGCCTCACGTCGAAAAGTGCCGTAGCTCGATCCACGCAACCAGAACCTACTCATTCAAATTGATTAAATTTGGATCTCCCAAGTGAATTTATTCTACCAACATGTATTTTAAATAAAAATTATTTTTGATATAAAAGGATTTCCGCAATGTCAGAACTAAAGGTTAAATTTTAAGGTTGAATACTAGCACATCGTCGATAGCTGTATACCAAGATAGTAGATTGCTAATAACTTACTTGCTAGTCCCTGGTTGTTAGTAATCAATAATGGAAAAAACAGGCCAGCTTTGCTACGGTCCTCGAATTTTCCGCTCTCTTACCTTATTGGCACGTCAACCTTCTTGTGCCGTCACAGTTCCATTTTTGGCATTTTTTTCAAACCCAATTTTTTAAGACGTTTTTGGCAATGCTCGAAACCCAGATAAAAATATGTTGAAACCGTTTTTAACTTTGATTTACTGTTTTTGTGTATATATCAAAGCAAAAATGCAAAAATATTTTCTGTTACTTTGACACGTCAACATTGCATATACAAAGCTAATCCAGTAAGAGAACAAGATGAAAACAAGAAAAATTAAATCCCATAATGGTCTTGCCTAAGTTCTCAAGATATCACCATGCAGAATTAATGCTTAGCCAAAATGTTTAATGTGAGTTAACATCCCCTTCATTTCTATTTCAAAGTGATAGTGTTACTAACAGTGGTTGGCCTTTGGGCCTATTATTTGACCTTCAATTGCAAGGCAAATAACACAACTTCCAAAACGTGTGATGAAAGGTCCTATTGCAGGTTTATTCAAACT
This sequence comes from Parazoanthus swiftii, assembly GCA_025403585.1. Lineage (NCBI taxonomy): Eukaryota > Metazoa > Cnidaria > Anthozoa > Zoantharia > Parazoanthidae > Parazoanthus > Parazoanthus swiftii. The sequence goes on from JAOBYE010717335.1 coordinate 1,485, forward strand.
AATGCAGCTGCTATACTGTTATTTTAGTAGTTAGTAGTATTATAGCAACGTACTACAACCTATATTTAGAAAGAGACACGCTGTTCCTTGCAAAACGTTCTCAACACTGATGTTTTAATGAACGGACAAATTTTCAACTGTATTTTTGATGCATACGTTGAAAAACATGAAAAAAATACCCTTTGAGATTTCCTTTTTTTTTGCTATATCGAGAAAGAAACACAAAAATTGTTGATGATCAATATCTATTCCTTTTTCGTTCATGATCAGTGCCTTAACAATTAATGTTCAATAATCAGTTGCTTAACCTTAAGTCGTTGATAATCGGTTCTTTACCCTAGTTATAATTTCGTGAGGACAATGACAAATTACTGCATTCCGCAAATAGAGACTTCCTCCACAATCAATCTGGTGACTGAGTTCCATCCCGTGTACAAATCAGCAGCACCAAAACCAGCACACTGTCCGACATTAATACCAACGCTAACAGCGCCTGCCTTAATGCCGTTGCAGTAGCCATAAATGGTATGGTGCTGGTGATGGTTCCTGTTTGTGGCATCTTTTGCATAATGGTCCACAGCGTCAATGGGAAGTGGTCCGCTGCATTCGGCGCCGTTGAATGTGATGAACCATCTGCCGCAGCACGTGCTGCACACAGCGATTCTCCAGTCTCCATCATACACAACCTTCAATGCGCTGTCGTTACGTTTCTTTACGAATTCACAATCCTGATACAAAAACAAAGATTTATTTGATCAATTTACTACAAGATTACATCGCTTAGAATTGATAAACAAAGTCAAGGTACAGGTAAGTCTCTTTGAAAACTTAATTTGGCTGGTAAGACAAACCGAGGAGAAGTTTAACTCTATCCTGGCCGAAGGGATGGGTAAAATACAGAATTCTTATGTTTTTCTATTTATGGTGATTTTCCTATTAGAGGATATAAATAAAAGTTTTTTTTATATAATTCAAACAAAACTTGCTTCAAACATGCTAAGTAAACAGTTTCTAAAATTCAAAATAGGCGGCCAAGGTGGTGAACATGTTGTCCAATGACTGTTGCCAGCGTGACAGTTCTGAAAAAAAAAAAAACCTAACTGTTTTCAAGAAGAGTAATTAGCAAAACCAAAACTTTGAGGGCGCTCCGAAATACCCTTCTCTCAACGCTATTGCTTCTCTTAAAAAAACAAAACGTTTTATGGTTATAAATTGCGAACGCTAACAGTTTTATTTATTACTATTTCTTTTGTTAAGTGAAAAAAATTAACAACAATATTTTTTAGTGTGAAAATCCCCCTGTGTTCTCGTCTAGATATTTACGCACTTCTGATATAACTATAATTGGAAAATGCTTTTATAACAACTGTTATAGATTGTAAAAAATCAGGACACAGCAACGTTTTGGACTGCACAAGTTAGCAGAGGTTTGACATTACGAATACATCGTTTCGCATTTATTACCTTAACGAGCCCACTGTCTCTGCCATCGTTTAAATTTTGCCATGCGCACTGTTTCCAGTTAGGAGCATCGACGTTCCCAGGAGGGTTGATATTGATAATTTGCCCGGCTCCCTGCAGATTAGACTACGCACAACTAAATTAGATTACATTTAGTTACAGCCATTAACCATTTTCTACTGATGATGGGGGAGGGGGTCAGAAAGTACCAGCGCTGATTTCAATCGTCGAGAACTTTCTTGATATTCAACGAAGAATGAAACTATAATTGGAGAACAAAGTTCTGGAAAAAGACGAATCACGGGTATAATTTGTTGCCATAGCAACACCCTTTTCGACGCCATGTTTTGCCAACTTTTAATTTTCTTAATAATTTCACTAATTATTAGCGAAATATTTCAAACAGTTGATAACTTATAGTTTTGAAGGCAATTGCACGATCTCCTTGGTTTATGGGTAGCTTTTCACTTGATATATCAGTATATGACGTCATATAGTTTGCGCAATACCTTTTAAAAGTTCCAAGATTTGATATAAGCCTGAAATTTTGGCATTTATGACGTCTTTTTGACGTTACATGCGAAATAACGTAAATCAACTTAATTGGCTTTGGATTACCTCGCGGTCTACCAAATTTCATTCCAATGCATGGAGTAGTGAGCCAAATCTCATTCCAATGGTTATGGGCCGCAGACACTTTTTGCTCCCCCCCCCCCCCCTCCTCCACTCTCCGCACCGAGTCAAGGAACTCAAAAATGCCCGGGCAGACGAGGATTAAATAAGCTCCCGGTCAAGCCTCGATGTGACAGATCAGGGTAAAAGAAGCGAGATATTCTATCAAAAAAATAAATTTTTGAACAGTTTTTGTAGTACCCCATATATCCGACCACTGGATAACAGTTTAACCCTCGAACGTCCAAGCTATTTTCCCAAGGGGGGGTGGTACCAATCGGACCCCCTCCTCCTCCCCATGATTTTCAAAATGGTAGGACGTAAAAGATTTAGCTTTTGCACGTAAGCAGCTTTGGGTTAGCTTATTAATATAACAACAATCAAGTTTTAATTAAGAACTGTTGCTATGGCAACGGATGTTTCACAGCATGTCCGCCATCTTGGCCGCCATCTTCGATTTTTTTTAATTTAAATTTATAAAAATTTCAGCAAATTTGCTAGAGTATAATAGAAAAAAATTAATTACAGCTTCAAATAGGAAAATAATTAAGAAAAACTAGGAAAAGTAGAAATTAGAACAAATTTCTTCATAAAAATCCCGTGTTCAAAATCAAACTTCAATTTGCATAAATAATTTCGCAAAAAATTATAGTTGATGACGTAATCTAGTTAACGTCAAATGATGTGTTTATGATCGGACTACAGGTACCGAAAGTTTCATTTTGATTGCTTCAAACCTACAGATTTTAGGTCGAAAATACCTTTGGGGGGGGGGGGGTCCATTTGACTCCCCCCTTGGAAATTTTCGAGGATTAATGATAAAGTGAATTTAAAATGTGTTAGTTGACTGTTGATTTGCTTTAATAAATTCTCAGTTCTTACAGTTTGCGTTGGTTGTAATGTGTTAATTTGCTTTGTTTGTTCCTATAATAAAGAGCAAGTGACTGCCAAAGGAACTTCACCAGATGGAACTTTTCAAGTTTTACCAACAACGGAAAACGTAAAATACTTAACTGACATGCTGAATGTCCTAAGAGCCACGAATATTGAACTATACTGACCTGACTACAGGACTCGGCGCATGTTCGCTTTCCTTGCACAAGAAGTACAGAGACGCAAAGCAGAAAAATCTTCACCGCTTTCATTTTCCACAGCTGACACGAAGGATTTGGCTCAACCTTTCGACAGAAAAAGAAAAAAAACTCTTAACTAATATTTGTCGCATTTTTGGTACCAGATAACAGCGTACTAAAACATTTTCTTTTATTTGTTAATCCTAGAAAGCTTCATTGATATCTATTCTTCCGAACACGAAATGGGGTCAATTTATATTCCACCCATGATTTTCGAGACGATGTATATTGTTGCACATCTTCAAATAAAAGAAAAGAAAGCATCGTGATCAGATGCACATCACATCCTCTTCCAGAAAATTGTTAGATCTACTAAACATTATTTACCGGTTCTATAGGGTGCTGAGCTCATAATAGCTCTAGAAAGTATGCAAATCTACGTCAGAACTAGTTTATGCCGCTTTGAGGGGAGGCTTTATAGTGGAACATATTTTTTTTCAAATTGTTCACGTTTGCTGCTATGCAGAATTAACAAACTCGAAATAGCTTTATTTTAGAATCTGAATTCATAAGCAGATATGACTAGCCACCATAAGCTAGAGCCTTGCATTTTTAGACGAAGTACGTGGCTCAAAGATACACAAGACTCAATACTACTGTTTCCATCTCCTGAGTATAAACCAGATAACGAAATAAAACATAGTTAAACCGCTGAAATCTTATCAGCAGCTTCGAGAGCTTTCTGTTACCTTTGTGCAAGGCTGCTTGATCTGAACAATTAGCTACTGCCGCTCTTTTATAATGGAAAACAAAACAATACTTCTGGAAAGGTAATGCGTTTTAAGAATAAAGTAAACAACGGTTTGAAGGGCCTGGGGGCACATTTTATCCAGAACATGTTCTTTAAAAGATGTTTGAAGGTCTGGACTAACGTTCAAAAGTGTGAATGGTGACTACGCAGTTCAGTACACTTTTATGTCCTCAAGACACTCGCTGTCTGTAAGAAGAATATATATTTTTTTGTTGGTTTCTGCTTGTTTCAAGTCCACGCGCTGGATTTGTTTTGTTTCAGGATCAGGGTTCGACGAGTTTCTAAATAAATATTATTTCAACATTCTGTATTAAGTATGAAGGTACTTAATATTCCGTGTCCAAAGGCAGTAAATCGCTGGTTTTGCCGGTATTTGGTTAAAGTAAAAATCTCAAGAGATCGAAACCCACCGACAAAACAGTTTGAGTAGAGAATGTTTTTCTGCAAATATCCGCTAAATTGTACAAAAAGCCTTCTCTGGGAGTGATATTTTTGTGTATAATTGCAAGTTATTAAAAAAGTTTTGGATTAAAATACTTACATTCAAAAAATACAATAAAAAACGTAGGAGAAGATTTGATAGGAAAGGTCTTACCTCAGGTTTCCCCTGCGTCTCTTGACGTTTGAGGCTACCGCCTTCCAGCAAGGTCTTAAATCAAGGGTTAACACTCACCGTATATGGTAGCCACTAAAAAAGGTGATTCAATTTTTCTGTAACAACAATTTCCGATTGGCTATAGGTTTAAACTCACTTAAACAGTCATAGTTCGAGTATTCTGCAACAAAAGGTATTGAAAATAGATAAGCATTCAGGTATTCAGACCAAGGAGACACTTGGAAAATTCAAAAGATTGGTTATATAGTATCATTTCTTATAGAAAATATCAGCTAAATGGTTAAGGTAATGACTTTCATAAAGGAACGCGGTAAGAGTTGAAAAAACATTCATTCATGTTTTGACAAACAATATCGTGAAAATTTAAAAAAATGTGTAACCACAGAAACACGTAATCTAAAAAGCAGCCTCTCACGCCGTAACTTTATCTCTTGTACTTGGAGCACTAAGAGTTACTAAGAGTTTGTTTTGTTGGTTACACTGTTTTCATAATTTGCTCCAGTGACCATAAACAATAACTTCAAGTCGAAGCCAAGATCAAAGTTCTCATATATTTACTGTATTTTGGCTCTGCTGGCCTAGTCTCGAAGTTTGGTTCATGGCCAGTGGGGCGTGTTATGAAATTTGTATATGAAGTCTCATTAGGCTTTTTAAATGTCATGTGTGCACGTGAATGTACTAGCTGCTTTCGCATTGTCCAAATTACTTTTTAATTAACTACTGGAAAAAAAATTGAAGCACAACTCAATCTCAAATTATCCCGACCAACAAACTGACGTTAGTATGTCGTAAAGGGAAAAGGAGAAAAAATGCAAAAACATCAACATTAGTGCACGCTAACCCAGAACGTGTTGAAAATCAGGCTCTCTAAAACAGAAAATTTCGCAACCTATTGTAGAGCTACAGATTCACTTAACAGAAAAGAGGCCTCACAGTTTGGGACTACTATATACTGTCTCTACAATTTCACTTCTACAGCTGTATTTCTAAGACCAGGCTTGCACAAAGATTAACGCTGTTATTTACAAGTCCTGTGGTGACGTAATGTGCCAATATACTTTATTAGTTAGCGATTAGATCCTCTACGTATATAACATTTAATTGTCATTCACTTACTGAAATATATTGTGACACGGAACTATTAATAAATTTTAAAAATGAAACTTTGTGGGTTTAATCTTGATATGGGAAAAAGACGGTTTTTCTGAATAAGTTTTTTGAGCGTTTCACTTTGCTAATAGCTTGTCACTGCACTCTTTGAAGTTTCAGCATTGAAACTTTCGGCCAAGTTGAAAGGGAACACAAAGTCAACATATCATGAAATAATAACGCCGTACTTTTACACGCTGAAAGTTTTTGTTAACAGGGAGATTTTTGTCGGCAGAAAGATTGACACTTCTTCAGACTTTCCGGAGACCCCAAGCAATTTAGTTCCGTTTCTAGATTCTCTTAAATGGTGCTTCCTTCATTGCACTTATGATGGCAGTCGGTAAGAAGAACGATTGTTTAAGAAAATAAGTAATGTACATTCAGTCTACTCTACTCTAATATTCGAAATATTCTCAGTTTTATTTAGTAAGTCACTTTCTTTGGATTTACAACAGAATGACCGAAATACTAACTGATAATGTCCACTCCTACAGCTGTCCTTAGTAACACGTAAAACATCTTAAGAGCTAGTGGTCACTAAGTGCGCTCCCCTTGTTTCAAAAATATGCTGGTATGAAATGTAAGTTTAATAATTGTAATAAAACCGCGCGATATAACTACATCCCCGCTTTAAAGAAGTAATCTTTTTGAGCACGGCAAAATTACAGTAATCTGTATTGCCCGGATTGTAACGAAACTTCGATATTAAAGAAGTAATTCGCCGAGTCCCTTACTACTTATATACATCAGGATTCCGACGTATTAGTACTTATTTTATTTGCTTCAAATGTTATATTGTTCAAAAATATCAACAATTTTTGTTGTTTATACAGTATGTGGTATTTGATATCTTACATTAAAATAATTTTCAAATGACAAAGTTAATTGAGCCAATGTGAAGTTATCGTAACTGAGATAAACTAGAACATGCCAGCGCGTGCATCAGCCTAGTTGAAATTAAAGCAAATAAAGTGTATAGCCACACGACCACGTGATCAAAGCAAAAGCCTCTCTCATCGTAACTTCATCATATGTTCTGGGAGCACTAGCGTGATTACGTTTTTGCTGCTTACTCAACGTTATGCAATTCGATATTATAAGGTTTTCAAAGGGCATAGTTACATGTATATAAGCCATTATGAAGTTGTAGCTAACATAAACTGGGCAGTGTGCGTGAGTGCATCCGCATACTCAATAAAGTATAAAGAAGGCATAGGCAACTTTGTAGAAGATTTTGAAAATATCTAAATTTGGCCGTTTTGGCATTTCAACAAAGGGTATCTCTTTCAATACTTCAAAAAAGCTAATTTAGATTGGCTTTAATGTATGTTAAATCATGCAAAATTAGTCGTAGACCACGATTCTGCATTCTGAAACTTTCTGTGATTCTTACTTACATTGTGTTAGAGGTCCTTTGGCAAAATTTCTGACTAGATTTGACAGTTAAAAAGCAAGCCATTATTTCAAAACTTGGCAAGTAGTAGCTCGTTAAAGGGACGATTTGTTTTTTATTGAAGAACTTCATCTCACCTTATACAAACATGCGAGTTAATGTGACTACACTCTTCAACGATTATTTCCGTCAACTCAGTGTTGCAAAGAATTATAACATGTAAAGGGAGAAACAGTATGTAAATATTTTAACAGGAATGGTTGGTTGACAGATTGTAACAGACCATTGCTCCGACAGTATAACATTAACAAAAACAAAAAACAAAAGGTAAAAAGAAAGAATCACAGTTCGAGTGTTCTACAACAAAAATGAATATATAATATTATATGTAATTATTCAATAATACAGACAATGGAGGCTTTGAGAAATACCAAGTATTGGTTTTATTGATCATTATCAAAGATCATCAATGAAAGGAGATGGAGACACTTGATAAAGATAACGTATTGGCACTGCACGTTCAGTCTAAGTGATTGTGAAAAAGCTCCATTTATTTTCCCCTTTCTTACAACTTGCTAACAGAAACGGCTAGTTTCAACGTTATATTTACCCTAGGTAAAGACATGCTTATAAAACAGGTTTTGACTCAGAGACCAAGATCTTAAAGCATAATTGGAACGTATTCCTCGATTTGCTAATTTGTCTTTAGCCTAATTTTAAAATGCTAAGTTTGGTGTTTTGCTGGTTTGGTTCATTTCGGGTATAAAGCAATCGACGGCTCGTACAATGTAGTGTAATATTTAGGACTCCCATAATCTTTTTTGTTTAACGTTTTGTGAAATACCTGCAAATTGTTTCAGTTTGAGTATCTAAATCTTCCGTTCAAAGAGATAAATGAACACTCATGTTGAACCATTCAAGCAATCCATACTGATGAACAATCTTCTCCGGTCATTTTGAAGAGAATTGCAATGATAAAGCAAACACTCTTCCCGCTTACAGATAGAACCGAGTCATAATTGCCTTTATGAAGAATAACACCAGAAATAGTTAAGGTCACATATAAGCGATGCTTCGGACTGGAGACATCTAATTTCTAATTTGTAGACGCTTGCTGATATGAACAATAATTTTGATTAAAATTATATTCCTAAACAAATAAGAAGTAGCACACGACCACAAAATAGAGCTTCTCCAACTTTGACTGAGCAGGCAAAGCTCAAATATGGAATTGTTCTGTTCACCCGAGATTGTTTTTCCTTACGACGAGGTTTTTTTTAACTGACCTGAAGTCCGGAGTGTATGCATGAATCAGCCGAATATAACTGAAGGAAATGGAACCGAAGAACAACTAAAATCGCCGAACTGTCATTAAGAGCTTTTAACGACTACTGACCTGAAACGCTTGCGTTAGGCTTCTGCACTAAATTTTGTTTTTTACTCCAGGCACATGTAGTACGTCGCGTAAATCAGAAAATGTTATTTTATGTAAAGACATTCGAAAAGGAGACTGGTTAAAACTTGAAAACACTCAAAATTGTTTTCACAAACAATATCTTAGTAAGTAATAAGCGGTAGCCAGAGGAGCATGTGGTCAATTGACAGTACTCTCTCACACCTTAACTTAAGATTACGTTTTCCTGTTTACTCAACTTCATGTTAGATTTTTTAGTTGGCAAAGTTCTATGTCCCATTCTTAAGTTTTCATAACTGAGATAAACTAGAGAGTTTAAACGCGTTTATTAGCTGATTTGGCTACTGTTTAAGTGATTTCTTAATTAACTATTAGAAAAAAGAGTGAAGCACAGCTAAACCACAAAATTAACCCGACCAACATGTTAACGTCGGTATCACGTGAAAGGATAAAAATAAAAAAAATAAAATCCCCTAAAAAAACAACATTAATGTGTATGAGCTTTTAAGTTAATTGAACTAGCGAATGTCAAAACAAATTTTCCTGAAATTTTGTAAGCCCTCATAGATAAAATTAAAAAGATACGGGAAAGTCTAGACACCACAAACTCACATCCTGAATATGAAGATTACGATGGTGAATTATTTACTTCATTTGAACCAGTCACCGAGGACTACCTAAAAAGCA
>JAOBYE010717357.1:0-25345 GCA_025403585.1 Parazoanthus swiftii
CCCCCCTCCCCCTCTCTCCACACCCCTACCATGCTCTCTACTTATTTCCATTAGTAAACCCATATCCAGGCGTCCTACGAAATCAATTGTGCTTTTGTCTTGGTATAATTTCTTTACTTAATGTATAGAACTAGTTTTATCTAAATAATTGTTTTAATATACTTTAGAAAGTTTGTTCACAAACAACCTGTGCTGAGTTTGAGCACACCGGTTATAAAGGCAATGGAAATTTTAACAAATACAATTTAACACATTACGTTTGAAATAAGTTTTTTTTAAAGATACTAAGTTTCTTAACAACTGCCTTCTCCACACAGTACGTAAAAGCATATTAAAAACTTTTGATTTGTTTCACGAATGCAAAAGTTTGATCACTACTACAAAACTTTCAGATGAAATGTAAAATTTTCCCTATCTATTTTTAACATGAATTACATGGAAACAAGTAAAGATAATTTAATAACTCAACATATGCACTTTTTTTGAGTGAAAGAGTTAACAAGTTGAATTATTTATGTTCTCTCTTTCTTCAGGATCTTTACGCAACAGAGTTGGCAGCCGCTGGATTCACATTGGTGGCAAACTGATGCAAATCGACTCTGGTCCGTTTGGTCTCGTGTGGGGAGTTAACAGACATCACCAGATCTGGTGCCGTACAGGCATTACCTGGAGAAGACCACAAGGAAGAGGATGGCGTCGTGTTCCAGGTGGTCTGAAACAAGCATCAGTTGGCCAGTACGGAGTTTGGGGCGTAAATAGAGCTAACTATATTTACTTCCGTTATGGAGTTGTGCGAGGTAGACCACAAGGTAATTTAAGTTTACCACTGTTGCTAGTTGCTATGGCGACCATATATTATGACAAGACCAGTTCCCAAACGTATCATTTTTACGTTTTTTTCACTCTGCGTCAAATATGTTTGTATACTTTTTACGTAGTAACTAAATCTGGTACTTTGAATAAAAGTGCAAGAAAAAAACTGATTTGAAAATTAAAAAAAAATTAACGCACCCAAAATAATCAAATGTTACCTTTTTAAATTCATCATTTAAGCTAGAACTTAAAAGCACTTCTCTCTAGCCCTGACTCACCTCATTCTTTTTCACTTCTTGTTATCTAATTGTTAGCTACATCATGTTGTCTAAGCACAAATGCAATCATGCTGATTTATCTTGCACCGGCCATCCTTCCTTAAGGGCTACTACTGTTGCGTTGCGTGCACATTTGTTTTTGTCAGACAACCTTCGGCTGCAATTTGTTTATACGTTTTCCTTTGGTTTTCCCATGCAATTTTTAACAATTCACATTGTGCAAACATTTAATATTCCCGATCTAGGTTGAACGTGCAATATTGTTTACAAATTATTGCAATTCCCATCACGATTGTCCGTTGTCCCCTTACTTTAGCTGATTCCAACCAAAGGCTAACACACCAAATAGGGCAAGACAGTTAAATTGAACTTTCATTTTGATATATTAAACATACATTCTTGTTCATTTACAAAAGGCGCTCGCTGGGTTCGGGTGCCTGGACGCTTGGCGCGAGTCGAGAGTGGACCCCGCGGTGCACTCTGGGGTGTTACCAAAGCCAACTACATCTACTATCGTGCGGGAGTTACTCGCCGCAGGCCTACCGGTCGCTACTGGATTCGTGTTGGCGGACGACTAAATTACGTTGCGCCAGGATGTAGAGGAGTCTTCGGCGTAAGCAAGAACGGACAGATCTGGCAGTACCGAGGTACGTTTCACTTCCAGGATGTTAATTGGATGTGTATTTAAAACGGTCGATTATTTAAACGAGGTCTGGCTCTTAGCCGACACCTAACTATTGTTTCCAACACTTTTTAAGAAAAGATTACACGAAGTAAGAGGCAAACTTGATCCAAACAACGGGCCTTTAAGAGTTTGAGTCCTTGGTACCTAATTAAATTAGAATTTACTTCATCTCCCACGTTTGAAATAATTTCGCATAAACTGTTCATCTGTAATTTCTGCAAGGGGTTAGTTGCTTTTTATCTTTTTTCATATGCAACTAGCTTTGATTTATAGGTGGCGTTTTAAGAATAGTAGTTTGTTCTGTAACTTTTAATTTTTACTACACTGTTTTGCAACTATTTCTCGTATAGGTAATTATATAAGAGTTGAAGTGCTTTTTAATATGGTAAGTTTATGTTCTATTTAGGGTAGGTCGTTCAGTTTTAACAAAATAAAATTGCTGTTAACATAGAATCCCTGAATTAACAGTCACAGTAGTTAAGCTACTTTACCTCAATAAATTAGTGATACATTTCAAATGGACCTGAATGGCTGGTAAAAATATAAAAGCATCTTTATGAATAATATAAAATGTTTAAAAAATACTGAAATTGTTAGTTTTAGTAATAATGTAGGCGGTTCATTTTAAAACTAAACGATTAAAAAACCTGACAGCTCTTGGCAGATTCTTTCGAACCTTTGGAAGGCATACAAATTTGGGGTTTTATTATTACTATTATCATTATCATTATCATCATCATCATCATCATCATCATCGTCGTCGTCGTCATCATCATCATCATCATCATTGTTATTATTGTTAGTGTTACTAAAAAAGCCCTAACATTATTCATGTACTCCATTCCCAATTTAGGGAGGTATGGTCGTCATTTGCTGAAGTGCCACGGAATTGGTAGGTTCAAAAGTCCTACTCCTTAAATATAAAACCTGAAAGCAGATTTTACAATGCAGTGAGAATGTATTAAAAATGTTCGGCATTCAAACGAATTTGACAAAGTCGAATGATATATTGCATGTATATAGGTATTTTTATGTATTTAAATCGGGACGAACCCTTTGTATTTTGTTTTAGAAAGTGATTTAAAGTAAAAAACTGAGAATGAAGAGCAGTCTGTTCGAATGAATGAGAGACCGAGTTGATGGATTGATTGGTTGGTTGTTTTCGTTCAAACAAGCGCGTGAAATTCACAACTAAAATACAGGGCACGGCGGCTTCCTGTGCTTGCCAATCGATAAAACTGAACGCACGCGTGGTATTAGAAACAATGGCGCGTGTTCTATACATTCTATCGTCTAACTAAAAATGTAAGGCAGTCACAGAATTGCCTTGATTTTAGTGTTGGTTGTAAATGTTTTCGTATTACTCCTAGAAACTTGTGGCCATTAGTTTATGCAGTGATCTAGTCAAAATCCTAAATAGATATGACTCTATAAAAATTTTTACTGGAATAAATAAAGTAGAAAATGTTGAAGTTTTAAACATACCTAACCAATTTTCTTTTCCCTTTTTTGCTAAAAAGGTACCATTCGACCAAAACCAAAGCCCGGTAAGTCCAAACAAATATTATTTTGAAACCATTAGATGTTGATATGCGTGTATTTTGATATGCATGTATCTTGTAAGATCTCAAAGTGAAAAACAAAAGCTAACAGAGGTGCTCTTTCAACAGTAACCTGCTCGAATACAGTACATCATAAATTAAAACTACTTTGTTTTCAAACAAAACTGCTTTGCTATTAAATTCCTTACATACTCAGTTGGTTGCAACAGACCTAACTGGTCGTCTAAAACGATGCTCTTGGTTACCCTTAGGTAAAGGCCGTTGGATTCGCATTCCTGGATCACTCAAGCAGATCGACACTGGATACTCTCGCGCTATCTGGGGGGTGAACCGTCATGGCCAAATCTGGAAACTGAGACGCAACAGGAGAAGCTGGAGGCACATCGGTGGTCGTTTGATTCATGTCTCGTCCGGTCAAGGTGGAGTTTGGGGAGTCAACAAACACCACCAAATCTGGTATCGATGGGGTAAGCAAACTGGCATGGCAACTTTCCCGCTGTAGTTGTGGTTGCCCCGGTTTTCGAGTATTCAGACCTCAAAATCTAAATTATTCTGCGGAAAAAATCGATAGGTCGATATTTCTCGAAAATGGAACGACTCGCAGAAAAACTGTATTTATGGATGGATTTTCATGCACAAGAACCAAACTTTCTCTCATCTTTCGCAACCTTAAACAATATCGACACTGTACAGTACAATACATACACTCACGAAATAATTTCACTTTTTAAGGCTGAAAACGGTCTTTCATGTACTTTGATAAATAACAAAAGGTCAGGAGCATCCTGTTCACATACTCGCACGAGAGTATTAACTTTCACGGCTACGGCTTTTCCCTGCTGGTACTCTTCCTGAAACCCGACCAATGCAATGGCAGCTTTGTAACTAACAGCAATAATTGTACGTTGCAGGATCTGCAGGCGGCAAAGTTGGTAGGGCGTGGCATCGCGTTCCCGGTGGTCTTAAGCAAATCGACTCTGGACCCATAGGATTTGTTTGGGGAGTTAACAGACATCATCAAATCTGGTGTCGTACAGGCATCACTTGGAGGAACCCCAAGGGACGTGGATGGCGACGTGTACCTGGAGGTCTTAAATACGTATCAGTTGGTCAGTTAGGTCCCTGGGGTGTGAATCGACACAATTACATATACTTCCGTATAGGAATGTCGCGTGGAAGACCCCAAGGTGAGACTTTTGGCGGTTTAAATACCCGTAGGTGAGTAAGAAGGTTGGTAGGTAGGTTGGTTGGTAGATAGTATATAGGTACTGGGGAAGGAGGGCGTTCGGTATGTTGGTAGGCAAGTAGGTAGGTAGGTAGGTAGATAGGTAGGTGTAGGTAGGTAGGTTGGTAGGTAGGTGGGTATGGAGGGAGGTAGGGAGGAATGGAGGGAGAGAAGAAGGACGACAACAAGAGATGGGAGGAGGAACGGAGGTAGACGTATATCTAAGATTATATTAAAATGTGTTTAGAAACTAAGAACCCATTTAAAAATCACTGCAAGTCGAGGATTTTGCTCGGTTTTACAAAATATTGAAACACTGGTTCGATTATTTAGGGCGACAGTGGAGGCATATCCCTGGTCGATTGAAACAGATCGAGAGCGGACCAAATGGTGCGGTTTGGGGCACAAGCAAAGCAAATTATATTTACTTCCGAGCGGGAATACATCGCAGAAGACCAACTGGTAGAAATTGGGTGCGCGTTGGCGGTCGTCTTAACTTCGTATCGCCCGGCTGCAATGGTGTGTTTGGAGTCACCCGAAATGGACGGATATATCGATACAGAGGTAAATACAAGTTTATCTTTCAGTTTTCTACCTGTATCAAGTGATATATTGCTTTGAAGTTATATTATCAATTCCCTCTTTTGCTTTGAAATTATATTATCAGTTTCTCTCTGCACTTATCAACATTCGTTTTATGATTCCAAATTTCTCGTTTGCCCCATTTGTGGCCAATGAACGTAAGCGTTATTTGGAGGCAAGGCGCAATAGTATTGCCGTTATAAGCAAGAGCCAGAAAAGTTTCCAATCGTCCACTGATTTAGACATTTATATCAGGTAATGCGTGCTCGTGGATAAAGTAATTTTGACTGCTTTTTAACTCAATAAAAACCATATTAGGTAAAAGAAAAGCAAAATTGCATTCTAGAATCAAATTGGAAACTGTGAAGTACCCTTTCTTTTAAAATTAAATAGAGATTTCGCAAAATAGGTTTTAAGGATTTGTTGATATGTCAGATGTCGTGGTATTTAGAGTAATGATCGCAAGTAAAAATAGTGTGTGAAAACCTTGCACTGTAATCAAGTACTATAAGCAGTTAACAATCAATTCTGCTCTTGTAGGATCCAGAGGAAGGCGACAGCTTAGATGCCCTAACATAGGTACGTTAATGATGGACAGACAAACACATTTTCTCATTCCTATTTTGCACAAAAAATTGAAATGGATATTAAAAGATCAGAGTTAGAACACTGACAAGCGGACTGCGGTTTACTATTGCTGTAAAACCACGGCCCGGTTGTTTGAAATATGATTAGTGCTAATCGGGCATTATTTAGTTAGGGATTAGATTGCGTTGCTCAAACACCGATTACCACTAACCCGAGGTTAAACCGTGGGCTAAATTGAAACCAGCTCCTGGGTGTTTAAGAAATGCTAATCGGCGGATAAGTCCTTATTGTAGGTTAACTTAATTGGAGCTTTGAACAACCGGGCCCCTATGTAGTATTGATGATAGTTAATGCGGTTTTTTGTTGTAAAATTCTTTACACATGGATAATCTAACAAGTATTGAAGTAATAATAAAATCTAAAGTAGACTGTATGATAAAGAATATGACTGATACAACTTAGCGTTAAAAGATTCAAACTGACAGTACAATACACTTTTCAATAATCCCATTGCAACTCTTCGGAAAATCCTTCCTCTATTTAGTTGATATGAACTCACAAAAAGTCCTCACAAACCCCATTTTCTCTTAAATATTGCAAAGAAATCTAAAAAGATTTGAAGGTTTGTCTCAGCTCTAAAGTTTCGTTACTTTCATTCAGAACTTCTAACTTCGTTATCCAACGAGAAATTCGTTCAAAGTGGAAGCTTTGCTACTCGCTTTTTTCCCCTTAAATCTAGTTACTGGGCGAACGACCACGGGAAAGGGGAATATACTAATACTTGTTACAAAACCACATATGACTGAATGTCTGCCTTGTCTTCGATAGGCCGACCAACAAGACCAGTCCGACGAGGTAAGAAAAACGTCTGTGTCTAACTTACTTGAGTTGTCTCTTTCTTTGTGTTAGGTATCTATATATAGTAAGGTACTTAGAATGCGAATTTGTTTGAACTTGGAATCAACTGCACTATGTTTCCCAATAAAAACCTGCAAGATTGTAATATATAAATAAATGGTTTTCCCTTCACTGATAATTAATTTGCTTAGTTGAAAATGACCAAAAAAATTGTTCAGACAACTACCTTGTTGCTGAAACAAAGGGCAAATCAGTAAGTGATCACCAGTATGATACCTTAAATGTGTGAAATTCTACAGTTGGTTATGGTTCGATCATATACTGATCAAGTGAGCAACCACAGTGAAGAAAGATTACCCACTCACAGCTCCTTATATAGGTCTATCTATTTCAAATCAAACCCTTACACCAAGTTGTGTTTTTTCTTCCTATTTCGAGTAGTGAAAACCACAAATGGGAAGTACTGTGTATTCCCCTTCATCTACAAGAGGAAGAAGTACTACCGATGTACAAGGAAGAACGCTAAGCGACCTTGGTGTGCAACGACATCTAGCTATGACAGACACAGGAAGTGGGGATATTGTATCCGTCGTCCCGTAGGTACGTCAACATTTCGTGGAGCGGCCAACATAGCTCTGATATTCCTCCACTCAAGCGGGCGTCGTGTAGCTAACATTAGGATTGAGTTTGAGTTGATCTCAAGCAGATGAAGTCTCGACTTTGCTGGACCTTAAGTTAAACCCAACTCAGGTTCAACTACAATCGAAACTCGAACTCCATCTTATACATCCTTTACGATCCGCTTTAATTTCACTCTATAAATGACTTACAAGCAGACTAACAGAGACAGTGATTTATACAGCAAACAGTGATTGGTTGCAGACTTAAATTTCAGATTATCATTTTTGCCACTGATATTATCAGTGTCAGCAACAAATACTTTAAAAATTAATGTTGCCTGACAATAGTTAAAAACTGATTATGGTCATGCTAGACATTTCAACACCCTTGCATTTGTTACTTAGGTTTTTACGACCATTTGCCAACGAGTTGCAGGAGATTGAACTAAAAAGACAAGCAGACATTTTTTGCATAGTCGTTTCTTCCAATTTTCCCTTCAGTTTTGGCCTTTACTACATAATTATAAATATCATCACTCAGTTAGTTTATCAGCGGATGGGATGAAAGAATGGAAGCACAAGGCACTTCCTGGACGAGCAGCGACTCACCAAAAGTCGTCTCCAATTGACTACAACCTTCTTCACCCTCATTAGCCCACATTAGCCCTCACTTACCATTCGGCATATAGATACTTTATTCAACGATAGAATTACTGATTAAAGCTGCCTGCGCGCATGCGCGGGAGGCTTGTTGTGATTGAAGGTCTGATTAACTGTACAAGAACTCATTGACTCAATTGAATCGGTTTCTTTTATTTCGCAGGACTTTGGCGGCGCATTCCTGGAGGATTGATACAGATCGACACTGGATATTCTCGTGCAGTCTGGGGAGTCAGTCGTGGAGGAGCAATTTGGAAACTAAGACGTAACAGGCGAAGCTGGAGGCGTATTCCTGGAGGTTTGAAACATGTTTCTCCTGGAGAAGCAGGAACCTGGGGCGTGAACAGACATCACCAAATCTGGTTCCGAGTGGGTAAGCAAGATTGGCATCTTTTGCTTTAGGTTTTTAAAAACACTCTACATCTGACAGCACTCAACAGAGAGCGTGAGCACAAAAATGATAATGGAAAAAATCGGACAATTTACAGACCAACAGGACTTGATACAGAGCACAAGTGAACTGATTACAAAACACAGTTGGAAATTTCAAAAAACAACAGCTGCACTCAAGGATGCATGACGCTGGTCACCTTTTTGTAGTTACATGTATTAGAGAAATTTAGCACCACGTATAGATGAATAGGCAAACGGTAAGAATGGAAACGAGAACGAAGTTTGTATGCGGTAACGATTGCTAAGACTGCACAACATTCTCCATCTTCGCTAGAGGACCGAAATTGAGTGAATCGGTTAGCACTAGCCACTGTTTGATAAATGTTTAGATTGAGTTAAATTTATGAACTACGTTTAGTTAGTAAATTGCTTTGAAATCTGAGATGGACCAGTAACCCAATCGACTAGCAACGAATTTGTGGTCGAGTTAATTGGTATGTTTTGAACTGAACGGAAACCATGGGTTAAATTATAAGTCTGGATTAGAGAGGTTTTGAAGAACCGAGCTTGCAATATTAGTCGAAGACTCAGTCATACTTGCGATCCTTGTCATTGACTTTAGATTTGTTTGCTTGTTTCTAAAATAACTTTCAATTTATTCGACATACAGTTTTAAAAGTTGATCTTCATATCTTTGTCGTTGGCTTAAAGGCTCCTGGCGCAACCGAGCTGGCACTCGATGGATTCGTATTCCTGGCGCCCTTATGCAGATTGACTCAGGACCGTTTGGTCACGTGTGGGGAGTCAACAGACATCACCAGATCTGGTGTCGCACGGGCATCACTTGGAGAAACAAAAAGGGCCGCGGCTGGCGTCGTGTGCCCGGAGGTCTGAAATATGTGTCCGTTGGTCAGTTTGGACCGTGGGGTGTGAACCGAAACAATCAGATATTTTTCCGATATGGCGTTTCACGTCGCCGTCCACAAGGTGGGAGCACATAAAGTTCTGAATATTTTATGTTCTGTCACAGCTTACAAGTTTAATTACCGTGAACGTAGCGAAGACGCTTCACTCTTAACTTAAACTATTTAAAACATCAATGAGTAAATTAAGAGAATGAGAAACTTTGGCTGTTCTTGAAGGCAAATGAGGATAAATCGTGATCCTAACTCAACAACTTTGAAAAGAAACCTATCGAAAATTTCCTAAGTAATTATCCGTTAGCTGTAACAAAATAAATGACTTCTTTAAAGAGTCATAACGTCTAAACTTACATCGTGTTGAATACCAGGCACAAGATGGAGACACATCGGTGGCAGACTGAAGCAAATAGAGGCCGGACCAAACGGTGCTGTCTGGGGAATAAACAGAGCGAACCAAATCTGGTTCCGCGGTGGCGTTACTCGTAGAAACCCTGTCGGAAGGTACTGGGTCCGTGTTAAAGGAAAACTGAACAGCATCTCGGTTGGTTGCAGTGGAGTATACGGAGTCAACAGGCGCGGTCAAATATGGCGATATCGAGGTAAGAACAAAATTATGGAGGTCTATTTATAGTCATCCCAAGAGACTATGGGCGTCGAAGAGAGTGCATGCAAGGAAAAAAGAAGACGAAAAGTGAAAAAATATGATCTTTTTCTCTTTTACTTTCCGGCCTTTTTTCATCTCTTCTGCCCATCCTACTCTTCCTTCGCCCTCTGACGCCTTGTTCATTGTAGAGGAGATCAGCCTATGCAAGGAACATATTTATAAAATACGGCAAAGAAGTTAATTCTATTGGTAAAAACGTCCATGGACACACCGGAGAACATATTCAGTTGATTGAGCTTTCTATGTGTCTGCTCCTACTGACCCGAGAGAACTGGTTCTATTAAATATCCGGCAGTTCAGTGTCACGTGTACGTCCCACTTGAGAACTGACTGATTAAACCGGACAGATTCAAGCTCCTTTACAATATTTTGCTTGTATTTCGATTGGAAAATTCATAGCGGGATATAAGAATGACGTGATTTAAACAAAACCTGGTATTGAAAAACTACTTGGTTTGAACTAAAGATTCCGTAGCACAGGGACTCCCACCAGGGACAGACTCGCTACCACTTTGATTTTCAGCTAAAAAACCTATCTAACATCTGAACTAATAGTATCCAAATGTATTTTTGTAATAAATTGCTTTAAAACTTACGTCTAATTTTGATTTCATACGTAAAACTAATACGCATTGTCGTGTTCGATTTGCAGGAAGACGAGGACGTCGTTTGTTGCGCTGTCACAGCGTTGGTAGGTTGAAAACTACACTTATTCATTTGTAATGATCAGCACGTTATTCTGTGTCTGCTTATTGGTCCGCCCTCTAGTCAGATGACTGTTTACCCATCTATCTCGTAGTCAGGCAATTAGTTTGTCGTCCTTTAATTTCTTCCTGAATTTATGCTCTCTGTCTTGTCATGCAACATATTTCGCCAGTTTCAGTCCAGCTACTCAGCTGCTTTATTGAAACTTTGATTGAACAAAATCACTAACTATTAGATAATTTACATAGCTCTTGAAAAAGTTGTTTTTTCTGGGTATGTTCAGTTCTAGATCTGACCCGGTCTCGCGGGTAACTTGTATCACCTATGCTCATATCGACTAGCAAGTTGTTGATCTCATTGGATATGCTATACAATCATTCCCACATATATATAATTCTCGATCGTTCTCTAGGATTGCTGATCGCTCGATTCTATCTCAAGGATCGTGATCACTGCGATCGCTGAACTTGAGTTAATAAAACTGCTTGGATTTCGAACTTTAGAGTTCGAACATGTAGGTAGAGAAACCAGGATTGGATTTTAGTAACATTTTATCATTACAATGTTAATCAAGGTCTATACTGTATTTCAACAGAAATTAAGAACGAAGAATTCAAGCTGCACGCATCTACTAAACGAGAGTTGCTTCATTGCCAACCAATGAATGAAAAATGCTTTTGATTGAAGTTGCATTTACCCCCATCTTAAACACAATCGCACAGATAAGAACTGACTCTTAAGTCCTCTCCAAGAATAAACTCCGGGCTGGTACTCCATGTGCGCGAAATTAATGCAATAACTGTTTGGTTTGATTTCTTGATGCATTGATAATAACAGTTGTGATCGCCTTATTTTCAGCACTGATATATACGGTAAACAACATATAACAACAAATACTGCTTTCCTATGGAATGTTTTGTAGACTCTGAGTCGTTCGAACTTGTTTGAAGCTGGCGCGTTTCGGGTAACCGACCTATTGTTTTATTCTAACAGCTGAATTAGTAATTGCTCATCAAGCGAGATCTTCGCTATTCAAAAAACGCAATGATCCGTTGCAACGTTTCGGAGTTGCAGTAAGTTTGCATAATTACCTTGTGTATAACATCAAAAGAAGTGACACTTATAGTTGAGATCAAATCTCTTTGACTAGTTTGTTATTTTGGAAGGAGCTTAACATTTTCAAACATGCCAAGTTTAACCCATGAATTAGAACTTCATTTTCAGGTATGTAATGATTATACAACGCGTGTAAGCGTGAAACTCAAGTTAAAACGCCATATTCATACGAGCAACCTTCGCCGTAATTCAAGCAAAGTAAACTTTCGATCAGAAACCTTTATTTTCGTTTTGTTCGCTTACTACCAGGGAAAAGCTAGTTCCTCTTACATTTTACTCATATTCAGTGCACAAGGTCCGAATTGCTCTCAGGGCAAGAGAGAGAGCTTTATTGTGACGACACAAATGTTTGGTCATTTTAGAAACTGCTTCAGTCTAGTAGGCACGTACAAGTGGATACTGTTAGAATAATGGCCGGAAACGTGGCTCTTAGCGATCGTAACGTATTATTATCGTTGTGATCTCCGGTTTTAGTGTGTCTGCGCTTATGATGTTTTGCTGTTACAAGATAGCTAGAAAAACTTTTGTCTGATCAGGGTGGCCCAGTCGGTCAGTCAAGACTGTTATCAAGTGGGGCCCTGATAACAATAGAACCTACAATGCCTAAAAACAGTAACTTAGCATATTAAAATCTATTCAGGCTTATTCAGTCTTTAACACGTATAACTTAGTACTAGTTACGTTTGAATTTGGTTTGTTGAGGTTTCAATTCCTCGCTTTTCTATCTTTACTACTTCTACTCTGAAGTTACAAGAAGTTATTCTAATCATGGCTTCTCCATTTGCCCATTCGAAACAACAGGTATACATCGTCCAAGGCCAAAACCACCAGGTAAATTAATTATTATTTCTTTCAATATTTCACCTTATACTACTTTAAAGTGAAGGATAACGATACTCCTTTATCAGTGTTTTTAATGCCTGTGTGGTTGTGTGTGTGTTTGGGGGAGGGGGTAGTTGGTGGTAGGTGGAGATTCTTAAACCCTATCTTCACTTTTGATCAAGTTTTGACTGCTCTTTCTTGTTGTGAAAACAGTTTCTACCGATATTTAGCTTCTTAGACAGTATACAGTATTACAAACTCTAATAAAAGGGATCAAATTCGTCTTTCATGTCAATTAAACTACCTAAAAACGTTTTTCCCTAGTCAAAGGACGCTGGACACGTATTCCTGGAGGCTTGAAGCAGATTGACACTGGATATTCTCGTGCCGTGTGGGGCGTAAGTCGTAATGGTGCCATCTGGAAATTGCGAAGGAACAGAAGGAGTTGGAGAAGGATTCCTGGTGGCTTAACTCATGTCTCCTCTGGAGAAGGAGGAACGTGGGGTACCAACAAGGCACAGCAAATCTGGTACCGATGGGGTGAGTAGCTTTTCTGTCAAATTGCTAAGAAGGAAATATTCTGAAACATGTGGAGAATACTTTCTACCTAGTTTGAGAAATAAATTATGCTATTCAGGTAAATACCTTACTTATTATTTTCACTAGTTTCAACAATTGAACCGGATAAATAACCCCTTTTTCACTAACACCTTGAACAAACTTTCAAAACATGGTTTATTGGCTAAGCTTTTTAAAACCCTAAGCTTCTGTTAGCTTATTCCACTGTTTGTATTGTTTTCTTTTCTTTTTTATGTTCATGTAAATATTTTTGGCTTTATCTCATTACTATCTATCGTCAGTTTACTGTCGAGTACCGCTATTATTGTAATGTTTAATAGTGTCGTAAAGGTAAGAAATTATTATTATTATTATTAGTAGTAGTAGTAGTAGTAGTAGTAGTAGTAGTAGTAGTAGTATGTATAATAATCAATTTTGAAATTAAAGGTTCTATATATGGGAGAGCTGGTTCGGCCTGGCATCGCGTACCTGGCGGGCTTATGCAGATCGACTCTGGAACATTTGGTCTCGTGTGGGGAGTCAACAGACATCACTACATCTACTGCCGTACTCGCATCACTTGGAGAAACCCGAAGGGAAGAGGATGGCGTCACGTTGGTGGAAGATTGAAGTATGTATCGGTTGGCCAGTTTGGTGCCTGGGGAGTAAATAAACACGACCAGATCTTTTTCCGATATGGAGTGTCTCGTCACAGACCCCAAGGTAAGGAATCTTGAAATATCCTGTGTCGCAGAAGTCTTGTTGTTGTTATTAAAGATATCTCCTATTCTAATGAACGGAACAAGTCTGGATCGCAAGTTATCCGGCTCGAGGGTTTTATCCGAAATTAGGAATAACAGATCTGCTCTATATTTTATTTGCCACTGCGGGTATAGCTGAAAACTGTCCTCTCGTTTTTCTGAACTTTTGAGCTAAGGACATCAAAGGTCCGTTAAGTTCAAATTCGATAGGAATTGGTCAAAGATAAGTATATGAATAATCAAAAAAAATGAAGAAGGCGGTTTTGACATATAGGGCTTTTTACTTAGGGAGAGATGACTTCTTGACGAGCAGAAAAACTAAGATTTTCTAAATTTCTCTTAGTTGGTCTGTGCTAGACAATTTGTGTTTTTTACAAAATTAGTCATCCAAATCTCTCATCCGTCTTTGTCAATACGCAAGCAAATACAAAACAGCATGTTAACCGTAATGTTTTGCTCAGTCGTCACTGTGTGTCTTCATTACTATCTTTAGTCTGTAGTTCCGTCTGGTGCTTCGGGCTGAGTGATGCGTGTCTGATGAGAAATTTAACCTATTATGATTCATAGATCTGCATAAAAAAGGTGGGGCATCTCTGTCCAAAGTAAGATTTATTTGATGATTGTCTCAAAAACCAGACGTAACTGTTTCTAATGTTATTTTAGGAATAAGATGGCGTCATATTGGTGGCAGACTGAAACAAATCGAGGCTGGGCCAAACGGAGTAGTCTGGGGTGTAAATAGGGCAAACAACATTTACTACCGTGCGCGGGTTACCAGTCGCAGACCAACTGGATACCGCTGGATTCACATTGGAGGAAAGCTAAACCACGTATCTCCCGGATGTAGAGGTGTTTTCGGTGTGAGCAAGAACGGTCGCATTTGGAAATACAGAGGTATATTTTGCACAAAAGGATATTAATTGACTTCCTAAGCAATTGCTTTGGAATCTCCATTTGAAAACTTTCTTTTAATGCCCTGGAGGAGTTTTTTAAAAATATTTTTTGAGAACTGAGCACGTTTCGATGCACATGATACATTTTAGTGAGGTTACAAATTTCATCAGATGGATCAGTGCGTTATGGTGACACGCAATGACGAAACACGCTATCTTTTACAAATTTTCGCAAATTTTGTTTTCAGTTTCAAACACAATCCTATACATTGTTTGCAAAAACTTTTCTAAACTATGTCACTTATTATCCTCAATCTACTTTTTGAGGATAAATTTAAAGTCGACCTTTTCACAGATATCTATCAGATTCCTCCATCGTTAATTTTTTGAAGTGTTTTGCTACATTGCGCTGTGCAGCTGTAGTTTTCATTTGTGTGTTTAACTTGTTCTCATTGGAAGTTGAAATTACAATTATGCATATTATAGCTTGCCGTAACGCCTGCTTTAACTTCGTTTTTATGCAATACGTGACTGGTATTAGAGGCCCTCTTATTAATGCTTACGATTCTTGAAAAGATCATATCAATAAAACGAAGCAAAAGTTGCTATTGTTTTCGTTTATTGCAGTTTTGCTACCTTTATCTAAAACGGACCTTTTTCAATTTGGGTTTTGTAGCTTGTCTTTCATAAACACTTTTAGTTAATGATTTGTAAAAAGTCAGTACCATGCGCTCAAAATGATAACGAAAAAGACTGAAATAATATTTTTCTAGGAGAAAGTAAACAAAATAATTTACACGTAGTTAAAAAACTGTTAGAAACGAGCGATTGTCTCTAACGTGATAACTTTCTGCAGGACGAAGAGGACGCCGCTTATTGCGATGCCACGGTGCAGGTGAGCTAGTGGTTGGATTTCAAAAATGTTAACATTGTCAGTTTTCTTATTGATCTCCAAGCTTGATACTTATCAACCTTTGATTTTAAATTAACAGGTTTTCACAAACCAAGACCAAAACCAACCGGTGAGTGCAAAATGATTGATCATTGCTTTTTGGTATTTTCTCTCATTTTCTTTCCTTTTTGCAGTATGCCTTGTATTGTCCTGTTTTTTGCCTTTATTGGAACTTTCTTTCTGAATTCTTTTGCTAATTTTCTGTTATCTTCTTCTTAATTTCAGTTGTTCTTATACGTTTTTTTCTTTCTTTTGCCTTAGTCTATCTTCAGCTTATTTCTACGTTTTCCGTCTTATGGTTTATGTCACAAGGTCTTATTTTGTCTTGTTTTCCATTCTTTTTTAACTATTCCTTTTGTTCTACTCTGCTGTGGTATCTTGACGCACACAGCTCTAAATGCGTCTTGCATAGAAGTTGTTTTTACCACTGATAGTTTTCTTGTTACCTTGGTTTTCACATTTCGTTTTGAATTAGGGCGTGTACCATGGAGACGTATTCCTGGAGGCTTGAAACAGATCGACACTGGTTACTCGCGTGCAGTCTGGGGAGTGAACCGACACCATCGGATCTGGAAACTGAAGAGAAACCGCATGAGCTGGAGGCACGTGGGCGGACGCTTGATGCAGATCAGTGCCGGAGAAGGAGGAGTGTGGGGTGTTAACAGACGTCATCACATCTACTACCGATGGGGTGTGTAATAAGTCGGATTTCAGCATAGTTTTAATGTTTACGATTTGCTTCATTAGCGTAACATAGCATAAATCCAACCTCAACACTCAAACAAGATTGTCCATATAAAAGTTAAAGTGAAAAGGCATGACACGTTTAGCACTTACTAAAACTTGGCAACAATGAGATATTACCATAACAACAAGGTAAGAGGCAAAAAGCTAATGCCGGGTTAACTCGATGTTATTGGCTAACGATCACATAATAAAATGAATATAAACTCCAGTACTTGTTAATTTTGATCAATCCCTTGACTTTGGCTTTTGAATTCATGGCATTTTCAAATGAAAGAGTTAAGGCGCTTTTTGAATCCTAAATAACACAATATTATTTTTAATAAACATTTTGTTTAATAGATCAATGTGTTCGGGCTGTTATAAAGCTATCCTGACGATGAAGACGGCTTGTTGTAGTTATTATCCGTGTTAATGTTCTTTTCCCGCCTGAACGATGTATCCGCCGTCCGGAAATTTTGATTACAGCAAAATGACCGGAGTTCGACAGTGACGGACTCTGTGGCTACCCGTGCCTTTCTCAACAATATGCCAGTTAAATGAGAGCTCACAGTATTACTCTAACGCTTTTACAGGCTCACTGAGTAACAGGGTTGGCAGTAGATGGAACTACATTCCCGGTCGTCTTATGCAAATTGACTCTGGACCATTTGGTATTGTTTGGGGTGTAAACAAGCACCATCAAATTTGGTGCCGTACGGGCATCAGTTGGAGGAATCCCCGAGGAACAAATTGGCGACGAGTTCCAGGAGGGTTAAAATCTGTTTCTGTTGGTCGTTACGGCGCATGGGGTGTTAACAGATATAACCAAATATGGTACCGTTACGGAGTTAACCAACGAAGACCACAAGGTAAGTTTTTGTCAGAAAAGTTAACAGTGTAAAAACCCTTCTGCCTTCCTGTTATGCGTTATTAATATTTAACCTTATCGTATACGTTTGGGGGTTCCTGGTCACTGGGGGGAGGGGGGGAGAGGACAAAAAGTACCCGCCTGTTGCTTGGTCTGACTATTAGAAGGAACACAACAACGACAATTTGTCCATTTCTTTGCAAGGCAATGACCCAACGATTGAAAACACCGCTTAAACTAGTATGCATGTTATATTTTCCGAAATTTACACCAAAAAGCAACACATTATTAACTGTTACTATTTAGTTTACAATTGTAAAAATAGATCGAACCATTTTGTAACTGCGAAGAAGACCGGTTTGTCCTTTACTACATATCTGCTAGCGTTATCGCAGCAACAGAAAAATAAAGCAAATGCCAATAACAATAATGATTTTATTGACAGTTTCACTGAATAGCTTTTCCCCGCTATATAGTAGAAATACTGTAGGTCCCGGGCCTGAAATCCCGGGTCCGAACCCAGTCTCAACTCGGATCTGCGCTTGAACCCCGAGTGGAGCTCAACTCCAGGAACAGACAACCAGATTACCTCCTGGAAACGTACTTGTTTCTCTTTCTATTTATCGTGTCCTAGTCAGTGGATGATACCTGCTGAATGGATAGGTGCCCACACAAAGTTAAGTTTAATACTGAAATGGCTGCCCGTTCTTGTTTAAGGAACTCGCTGGGTACGAATTTCCGGTGTGTTGACGCAAATTGAAAGCGGTCCCGGTGGCGCCGTTTGGGGAACCAACAGATTAAACCAGGTGTGGTACAGGGTTGGTGTAAGCTCTCGAAGACCCACAGGACGTTATTGGAGACGTATACGGGGTCGAATGTCTCGCGTTTCAGCGGGTTGTACTGGAGTGTATGCGCTCAACAAGTACGGCCAGATATTCAGGTTTACAGGTGAGGAAATATTTATCTGTTTCCGTCATTGTCAAGTCGAATGTTTTCTCTGCAACAATGTTTTGGAAGAACGGATACGAAAGTGCGTACTACATGTACCATGTACATATAGAGTTATGTTTGTTTCTATGTTACTATGATCTTTAATAATTACAATTACTATTGTTTTCATGTAACTAATAACCTGATCAGGGTCTTTATATTTCTATGAGCGTAAACAGCGAACGAACGAAAGTATTAACATCGAAGGATGAAATTAGAAAAAGGACACAAATAACTAGTAAAATTAACATGATTTTAGTTGGTGATATTAATTTTTAAAAAAATAATTAAGCTGATCTACGTGTTGTCTTAACTCTTTGTCATTTTTAGGACGATCTGGTCGATATTTACTCAAGTGTCATGGAGTCGGTAAGTTATACGGTCTCCCCAGAATCTCTGTGTGTGTGTTTATGTATGTATGTACGTACGTACGTACGTAAGTATTTATGTATGTAAGTATTTATGTATGTATGTATGTATGTATGTATGTATGTATGTAAGTAAGTAAGTAAGTAAGTATGTATGTATGTATGTATGTACATGTATATATGTATGTTTGTATGTATGCATGTATGTATGTATGTATGTATAAATGTATATATGTTTGTATATATGTAACTATATACATATATATATAGTTTATATTCTTGTTTTGTGTATGTACGTGTATTCCATTTTGCATGTGCGTGTAGCAGTGTACTCTGTCTGTATACGAAATCACTTATGCGTGTGCGTTGTTTATGAGTGGAGTTTTGCATGAAACTAAATGTTAATTTATGTACACTGATATCTGTTTCATTAGTCTTTCTTATAGGTTTCCATTGTCGTAATATTTAGTGAAGTATTTCGATACTAAATACATCTTAGATTTTGCCTAGTATTTAGTTGGATTTCTTTTCATTAAGTAAGTGTTGTTTCTTCTTATAGGTTACCATCGTCCAAAGCCAAAGCCAACACCACGTTGTAAGGAATCTACTTTTTAACTTTTAGCTAGAGCAAGTTTTAAAAAAAATTCAATTTATTCCAAAACACGTGTAGCATCTTACAAAACCGAAACACTATATCGTTACTTCCTTTTCTGTTCACTTGCTTTTTTCCTTTTTTTGTTTATTGATTTTACTACAGTGCAAAGCTATGTTTTTTGCTTGCACATGAACCGATAAAAAAAAGATGTTGATAATGATGGTTATAACAACATTTTGTAGTGCTATCTCCCCAGAGTCGCCCATAACAAACTATAAAACACAACAACATTAAATATAGAGTCTAATGACCTATTCTGAACCAACCATAAGATAATGAAGACATAAGATTATATTGTCAAATTTTTAATAGCTTTAGTCGTTCAGTATTAGTGTAGATTTTTGTAATGCGCATTTAAGCATTAGATATTGATGATTGCGCAATAGAAGTACAATAAATTATTATTGTTATTGTTATTACTATTATTATCATTATTGTACTCCGTATCTAGAACAAATAAGATACACGAAACAAATAATTTACATCAAAATATATAAATCTAAAGCACCATAAAACACCTAACCAACATTGTGAGTATTAGTGTGTTTGGTGGCAAATTTCCAAGATGAAGGGGACCGACCATTCGATGTCGTCAGGAGGGTGGAGGATGGAGTTGAGATTCGAAGATCTTTTTAGAAATAATTTTAGTAACCTACAGAAATTTTGCAAAAAATGATTTGACTCGATGTTATATTGAGAAAACGAAAAAAGTGAAATAAAAATCCAGGGGTTACAGAGAAAAAAAATTCCAGTAAGTTGTTCTTCGGAGCCCCACCGCCACGTGATCAAATGGTCCGTTCCTTATGTTTTGAAGTTGCTTTCATTGGAAAATGTTCTACGCAAAAATAAGTTAAAGAAGCAAATATATCAAACCTATTGTAGCAGAAACATGCACATTTTCGTAAGAAATCTTAGTTTTTAAGCATTATTTTTAATCTTATTTTTCTCTTCGGTCGACCAAATGGTGGAGTAAGTTTTCTTTCAACGTTTCTTATTAAGCACGCTGGGTACGTATTCCTGGAGCACTGAGACAGATCGACACTGGCTACTCTCGAGCAGTCTGGGGAGTCAGTCGAAACCAACAGATCTGGAAACTGAGACGTAACAGGCGAAGCTGGAGACGCATTGGAGGATTGCTCATTCACGTATCTTGTGGAGAGGGCGGTGTATGGGGTGTGAACCGATTTCACCAAATCTTCTACCGCAGAGGTAAGCGGTGTGACGTTTTTTTTCAATAAATATGCGTATGTGGTAGTTGAAACCATGGAAACGAACTTACTATTTATTATCAAAAGTGAGTCGTTAGTATTAGAACTGAAAAAAAAATACAGTATCAAACTGTATAGAGTTTAGGTTTTCAACATTTTCCACCGTTAAAATGATAAATGCTAATCTAAAGGAAACGGTCTTGTTTTTCTGGACTATTTTGAACGTTCACCTATGGTTCGTTACATTACAAACTTGGTAGACTAGGATCATTTATAATTATTATCAATGGATTGTGGATTTTTTAGGTTCCACAAGCGGCAGAGTGGGCTCCTCCTGGCGACACATCGGTGGTAGACTGAAGCAGATTGACTCCGGTCCTTTTAAAATCGTCTGGGGAGTAAATAAGTATCATCATATATACGTGAGGACAGGAATAACGTGGAGGGTCCGAGCAGGACGAGGCTGGCGACGTGTTCCCGGAGGATTGAAACAAGTATCTGCGGGAGAATATGGTGTCTGGGGTGTCAACAAGTACAACCACATCTACTTTAGGAGAGGCGTCACACGCAAAAATCCTGGAGGTAAGCTGTTTTTGGAATATTTAGCAATAAAACTATTGTTAGGGACGTCGGTTACATTGATTGCAAAAGCTATTTTTAGGGATGTCATTTACATTGAATAAAAATGTATTTTACATTAATTAAGTAATTATTTAATTAATTAATTAATTAAAATGGATTTACTTTATTGTTTATTGTTAATAATGGTGTGTGGTTAGTATCCAGGGTGCGTTTTAGTTTCTATATAATCAAGTATTTGTACCTGTTTAGTGTTGATCTATTTCACCAAATGAAAACACAGTTGATATAACTAACTGGTTGTGAAGCTCAACAAAGTTCAAAAGCAGTGTACAAAGCTGGTTTGTCTTTGGTTGAACAAACCGTGATAGTGCACATTGCTTTGTTCAATGTGTGAGCCCAACTATTCTTATTGGTTAGTTGTATAATGCATTTCAATACATTTTTGTGTTTTGTGCACTGTCAAGGCCCACGAACAAAAAAAAAATACAGGACAAAAACCTATAGCAAAGAAACTGGTCGAATTTCGTAACCATTTCGCGCTATAACTATGATGAAAATGTTTTAAAAGTACCAAAACCGTTTCAACGAATAAACATAAGGAGCAGCACCCTTGAAACTTATTATGATTGTTACTGGCCGAACATTTTTTCTTACATAACTCAATTTTGTTTGTGTAGGAAAACGTTGGATCTATGTTCCCGGCAAACTGAAGCAAATTGAGAGCGGTCCTAAAGGTTCTTGTTGGGGCGTGAACAATGCAGGCAGGATATACTATCGAATGGGTGTTACACGTCGCAGAAAACACGGGCGATACTGGAAGCTTGTGAAAGGCCGCCTCTCTTACGTCTCTCCCGGATGTAGTGGAGTTGTTGGAGTCAGCAGAAACGGAAAGATATGGCGCTACGTTGGTAAGTATGATTACTCTATCTTCGACGCTACCACGTGCGTTTTCTAAAGCTGTCCGTAGATTATAGAATGCTCTGGCAACAGGTATTTAAAAAGCAGAATCAGCTGACCCATGAAGCTCAGCAAAGTCAGAGCATAAACATGGCCATTTCGCCATGTTTCTCTCTATTTGAATCGCTCGCCCTAATTAAAACGACTGCACTGATGCATTCTAAGGTATTCAAAAGTATGCTAATACGCCCAAATGTCCACGTATTTTACGCGATGAGCGCCTTGAACTTGTTTCACCTAGTTTTTTTAATATGAGCGAGAAGGGTTGTACTGATTCTAGTCAGAAAATCCTGCAATTTCATTGGTTCTTGTGAAAAGGCGTTTTTCCTGAGCTTGGTCAACGATTTCTTGCAGACACTCGTTTTGATTCTGTATGTGAAAATGCGCCATAAGCCTCAGTCGCCACTCTCAAGACCTCCAACCCATAAATGGCATACTTGTATTTATATATTAATACCTATTCAGTAATAAAATAGTCATAAGATTGTCCTCAACTTTTTATGCTATGTGCTTTAGTCGAACACTGTCCTTACTGGCATATTTTGTGGGTGTAGTTCTATTGAATGATTCCGCATATTGCACCAGTACTGTTAATCAATATCTTGTTCGCTAACTTTTTTCATAGCCTTATGGTGTGCAGTTTATATTCTAATGTTGTTTTTGAAAGTGCTGTTGTTATTGTAAAATTTGTTTTGACCCCCATCGAGCAAAAAAGCCTCCTTTAGAGAGGGAGTTGGTGGAGGTAAATAAGTAAAATAATATAAATTATGCTTCTGAATCAAATTATTGTTGTGTTGCAGGAG
This sequence comes from Parazoanthus swiftii, assembly GCA_025403585.1. Taxonomy (NCBI): domain Eukaryota; kingdom Metazoa; phylum Cnidaria; class Anthozoa; order Zoantharia; family Parazoanthidae; genus Parazoanthus; species Parazoanthus swiftii. The sequence goes on from JAOBYE010717357.1 coordinate 22,816, forward strand.
TTAGAGGTCGCAGGCTTTTACGATGCCATGGTATAGGTTAGTACAATCTGTGATTGCAGTGGTTTTCCTAACGAATGGATAGGTCAAGTGTTAACTGATCATATATATATAGAACTACACTGTACAACGAACTGCCAAAGTAAATTATAAGTTGATCTTGATTTGGTTTACATTCTACGCTTTTGATCCGCCTCCCTCGTTTGCGTTGTTTGAAAAGCTAGTTTCATTTCAAAATCATCGGGTGTTGTCTGTCATGAAATCTTGCACTCCTAATATCCTCTCTTCCTTAACAGGTATCCATCGTCCGAGACCAAAACCCAAAGGTAAGGACTTACTTTTGTTATAAGAATTCAATACGAAATACCTTTCTACTTATTGATGCGAATATGCGTTCCCCTTCGTTTTAGCTTTGTAATCTTTTTGTGCTATACTTGTTTTTTGTAGTCCAGCATTTTAAACAGTCATGACACTATGGCCCGGGAGAATGGCTGAACACTCTTCACGTTATCGACACAAAATAAATGATTGTATTGTGTTGTTTTGTGCCACGAGTTTTCAAATGTTAGCTTCAGCTTAACCTTTGCCCAAACTCCAATTTAGGCCGCTGGAGACGTATACCTGGAGGACTGAGGCAGATAGACACTGGTTACTCGCGTGCCGTTTGGGGCATTAGCAGAGGTGATAAGATTTGGAAACTTAATAGGAACGGACGAAGCTGGCGATACATTCCTGGCCGCCTTATGCAGGTGTCTTCTGGACAGGGTGGAGTCTGGGGCGTTAGCCGAAACCGGGCGATCTGGTACCGCAGAGGTAAACTAGCAAACGAGCCTTTTCATTTAAACCGTAGTTGTGTGTGTGTGTGTGTGTGTGTGTGTGTGTGTGTGCTGTACAGATGGCAATACCCTCTATCAAAAGACACTTGTAAGTTAATAAGTATATCACATTGTTTTAAACCTAATAGAACCATCAGATTTATGTGTGTTTTGTGAATGCCCAGGGAAACCGTTCTTTTAAATGATATACTCTTCATCAAAGTGTGTGACAGAGTAGTAAAAATGTTTCTTTTTAATCATCTGTGATAAAAACATTTTCTTGTACAAGATGAGGAATCGCAGTGGATTGCAACCCATTGCTAGAAATAAAAAAGGGAAATGTTTGAAGGGTAGTTATCACTTTTTGCTTAACCGAATTGCAGTTCGCAATTTTTTTTAAATAACAAAATAATAATAATAATAATAATAATCTTTATTTTCAATTTCGCACCAAACGTTAAAACAATTGAAATACATAACCTTTCAATGTATCAATTAAAAAATGTAGAAAAAATGTTAAAAATTCTAATATTGAAATTACAAAGTATTGCATTAATCTAAAAATATGAGAATAAAAAAAGGTCAAAATTCAATTCTAATTTTAAAAAAGTGCAATTAATTAGAAATGGATGAAAATGACATCGTTCTCATTTCAGTTCATCTAATACTAGTCCAGCTAAAAACAATCATAATTACGAATACAGTACGTCTGCTACAGAGAGAGTGAAGTCTTCCGCGACCTCATGTGACTTAAACGGAATTCTCGAACCTCTCACGCATCTATGTACGGTTCTTAAGATATCGAATGACAGCTGGATTCGTAACCAGGAAATGACCAACCAGGATGTTAATAATAATAATAATAATAATAATAATAATAATAATAATAATAATAATAATAATAATATTAACAATAATCAGTTTTTATAACGCGTTACAGTGAAAGTCCCAATGCTTTCAACAATAAAAATTTGCTAAAAATTTAGCTTTGTGGAAGTGTTAAAAGTATTGTGCATTTTTTGGAATAATCTAGGACGATACACGTTGAGTTTTCTGGCATTTTAAATACCTTTTTTGATAATGAGGATTGAGTACCAGTTTCAGCAATATATGGTGCCATTCTTTTTCAGGCTCAACTAAAAATAGAGCTGGCACTTCGTGGCGACGTATTGGAGGCAGTCTCAAACAGATCGATTCAGGACCTTTCAAGATCGTGTGGGGCGTAAACAGATATAACCAGATCTGGTGTCGCACGGGCATCACTTGGAGGCGACCTTACGGTGCTGGATGGCGCCGCATTGGAGGGAGACTGAAACAAGTGACCGCTGGGCAGCTTGGTGTGTGGGGTGTAAACAAACATGATTACATCTACTTCCGGTATTCAGTCTCGGCAAGGTATCCATGGGGTAAGTGACATTAGGTGACCCTTCTTTTGCTTAAATGTGTGTGATTGGTTTGTCTGCGGATAAATGACATAGGTGGTACAAATAGTGCGGATAAACAACAACAAGTTTAATCAAATAGTTTCTGTTTGCAAAAATGGAGTATACCTTATTATTACACGTATAACGAGAATTTTATTACGTAAAGGTCCGTTGTAGAAACCAGTATGCTATATTTGCCAATCAGGATACCGTATATCTTTTTTCACATGTGCGAAATATAACCAATCAGCGCAAGCGATTTAGTTGTTCAGCCAATCAGGCGTTGCACTTTAA
>JAOBYE010717358.1:0-10760 GCA_025403585.1 Parazoanthus swiftii
GAGTATACGAACTGTGTTCCAAGGGCCTAGGTACTACATTCCAGGATATTACACCGGGGACGGGAAGATATGAACTAAAACATTATATATATATTAGGCTGACTGATTTCGCGTGCTGTGATTGGTCAATTTCAGGTCCGTAAGTTGCCGTACGGACCTCTAGCTCTGAAGCGGCTGTCATTTACCAAGTTTGTTTACGTTTTAAGTATTGTTTTGCAAGCAAAAAACATTCAAAATGCTCCAACAACTCGACGATTTTATGCGCAACGACGACATGCCTAACAATCGCAGAAACCTTCCCAAACGAAGATCTAGCGCCAATTAAATCTCTTGATGACCTGTCAAAATGTCAAATGATTTCGTTCCTTTCCAGGCCTCACTTGTTTCAAATCCTCATTTTTTCCTTCTTCGTTTTCATTGTCGGCGCGCTTCGTGCTTGGGCATAAAGGAAGAAAAAAACCTCGGTTCATAACTTGCCGTACGGACCGAGCAAACGAGACTAAGAAGAGGTAAATATTTTACGAACAAGCGAGCACCGCAGCGTGATTTTTCTGTGTTTTACACAGACAGAAAACAAGAGCTTTCGGAACTCTAGGAATTCTAGGAAAATTTTCCCAAACCTTCAGAAATTGCCGAAGGAGCTTTCAGAAATGTTGTGGACATAATAATTGCTAAAGTTTTAACAATAGAGTATTAACCACTTTCAATTGTTTTGTACACCAACATGGCTGCCCTTATGCCTCTTGGGACTGAATAAAAACGCTCTATGGGGTACTGCTTGAAGTGTTGACGATACTTAGCCTTGGTTAAACTAAAAGATAGGAGGAGGGGTATAAGTCGAGTGTTCTGTACAAGTTGTTCAAGAACATGTGCCTACATAACCCTAAACGATCTTTGCTACCAAAAAGGGGTCCTGTGCGCACACTCTTGGTGTAAATATTTGATGAAGGCCTCCAAAAATATCTGATCGCATGTCAACCTTCCATAGTTTTACTTCCCGAACACAACATTTCAAACAGGGAAGTTTAAAAATCACACCCAATATCAGCCTGAAACGGATCGGAAACCATGCACTAAGCTTCATGGACGCAAATACCTACCCTCCTGTTTTACAAGAATCTTCTTTATGCAGGAACATCGTTACGGTACTTGATATATACAAAGAGAATTGCTTTCGAAAGGAAACCACGACCAATTTTAGAGTTCTAAAGTTTCGACATGACAGAATCCCATGTCGAAGAAGCTAACGACCCTAAACCAAATCATAGACAATGATAACGAAGCTGTTGGGGACAATGGCATTGGTTGAAGCAGCAGTGTATTCATAAAGTGACTCACAAAATGTGTTCATGCATTTGTACTTCTTGACTTTGAAAAGCGTGAACAAAGGCTGCGGCGCTTAATCAAACAATAACGGTATACAATACTTACTTTTTTGTATATTTTTTAATCAATTATTTACAGTACAATGTGTTTACAACAACTTATTACAAAGAAAACAACACGGATTTAACACAGTAGCGATAGCCCCATGTCTTCACATTCGTGTTTTCTCTATATTTGACCCTTATACGGCTAATTATCTAAAATAAAGAAAAGCTTCCATTTCCAAACTGTATTGGAATGTCTTCCTTCTTTTGTGGCTGAACTTTTTCTGGAGGAATTAATTCAATTCTTGGTTGACTTTACGAAGGTTGCAAAAAATAAATTATCGAGCTTTTAGCAAACGAGATCGCAAGCTCTTAAACTTTACGATGACGTATCACAAAGCTCAATATTTTTGTTTTGGTACAGGTTTTGATCCACTGTCTAAGACCTATTCAAATCACTTTACTGAATGAACATAATTTACTGGGCTATTGAGTTTTTTTTTTTAAAAAATGGTGAAAAATGAAAATCTTGTTGCTCGCGGTCTATTGCCGCTGACCAGGTGTGCAGCCTGAGTTGGCGGGGCGTTCACATCGCTGATCGACCACACTGAAGAAAAGCAAGCCTCCTGGAGCCTCGTTATTCCTTCCACACGTCATTTTGGTAGCTCTGTTCGCTTGGTCGCAGAGTATAAACTTGGTGCAGTCACCAGCAGGGTCTGCAAAGCCTCGGTCAGCAGTTTTCCCATTACAAAACCCGTCTAAGGGGTCACCTGCTGGGGAAATAAAAATTTATGTGTTGGATTTCAAGTTGTCTTGAGTTGTATTTGAGTTTATTAGTGCAGTAGCGCAATTCGGGTTTCCGGTTCGGGTTGGGGTAAACGTTAATTTTAGGTTTGGGACTAGGGTTAATGTTAATTAACTTCAGTTTACCATAAGGGTTATAATAGTGTTAAATTTATTAATTATTGTTTGTGATGAAATTTAGCACCACGTGTACTGACACGGCTGGAACATTCTTGCGACTAAATTTTCTGTTGGTGTAGACTGCATAGCAGTCTAGTTTTTGTCTGAAACTTCTTACTTTCGTGGTTTCACATAGGGGGCCCAATTCTCCCGCCAACTCTATAGAAAATTGATAAAAATCGCTGAAAAAAATGATCCAAATGAAGACGCCATTTTTACGTCAAGTATCCAACTGAACTATCTTGCATTTTCAAAAATTTTACTTTTGACAAAATTACAGCAAATTTTCTTGAAATATGTTTTTTTAGGCTCAATTAATAAAATTTAAGAATAAACTGGAAAAGAAGGAAGTGGAACAAGTTTCGTATAAGCGTTCCCGCTTTGTGATTTAAACCTTAAATTGTGTAATTAATTTTGCGTAAACTCTAAGTGATGACTGTCCAGTTGGTGTTAAATGATGTGTTCAGAATTGGACTACAGGTTCTTACATGTTCATTTGAATTACATCAGAGTTTCAAGTTTTAGATCGGAAAGACATCGGGGTGGGCTGGAGTAAAAATGACACCCCATTACCCTCTAGCCTTTTTTGGGTTAACAACCTCAACCTCTCCACACATCGGGAGTTAGTAAGACCTGGAGTTGACCATTTTTCCTGCAAATTAGATTTTGAAACCACTCACCTTCACATGCTCTCGGGTTTCTTGAGTCACACCTTCTCGTGTTGACACTAAAGAAGGTCCCAGGGCCACACCGTAGATCAAAAGTCCGTCCATTGACGCACCTGATGTAGAGCGAACAGTCGGAAGGATTGGGAAATGAGCTTCCGTTCGCTTCGTTGTTACAGTCCAGTCGCCTACCTAATGAGAGACAACACACACAGCATTTACTCTCAAAGTGCTTGTCACTGAAAACACTTTGAACTACACAGGTCGTTTTCTAGCGTCGTCCCCAGTCAACTCTTCGGCTCGTTTGGTCTGTTCGGTCGGCGGCGCGGTTACCTTTGACCGTCCGACATCTTGAAAACAAGCGCTGAGAAACCAGGCACTGAGCGGCCGGATAGAGGAAGATGCCTGGGGAAGAGGCCGGCCGGCCGGTCTTTTTCGATTGATCCGATTCAGTCACGAAGGGGAGGGGGGTGGGGAGATGGGAATGGAGACGGGATAATACAACTTTTGCTTGTCTTAAAGAACATAAATGATCAACTTTTGAACCATTTGCCACAAAGTTATAAAAATGAACATTCATTCTGCTAGTTTTGAAGAGAATAGCTATAAATGATATTGAATGGTAGTCGCTCTAACAATTGAGCCAGTTGTCAAAATCCCGTAAAACCAGCGACCATGCATTCATTTTAATTTGCTTGTTTTCTTCGAAAATTCAGAATAACTTTTATAACATCTGAAAAATTTGATACTTAAAAAAAATTGTTGGACAATCTCGGGTAAACACTATAAGCACAATTATTGACTGACGCTTACCGCTTAACAGGATAGGAGAGCACATGACAAGTATCACGACTGTTGCAACGTGCATCTTGTCAGCTTGATATTTCTGATAAATGTTGTTCTGCACAAAGAAAAAATAATTTAGTAAACGAAGTAATCATGTAATTGGTGATGATTCTTTACCACAAAACTTTCGGACGGCGCCAACGTAACAGCATGTGCGTAATGGAGTGTTTGTGACGTCTTAGCTACACTTTGCCGGATAGCTTTTGTGCCGTTCTAAAAATAATAGCGGATAGTCCGTCAGTTTAAACTTGGAACACTTTTCCGCCACACTTTTTGTGCGTGAGACGCAATGCTTGTCACATGTTGGACAGGTTTTTGTGCCGCGAAGTATGTTCCTGTTTATACCGCAACCTAACGAAATGGCATTGTGTCGGAAGGATGTTCTATCCGGTTTAGTGTATAAGGAAAAATGAAAAAACTTATTCGTTTCTCTGCTAGTATATTCGTTCCTTTATGAACATTTTTGAAGAACATTTGCAAAAGTATTGATGGAAAACGCCAATTTTGCACTAAAATAAGCTTGGTAATAGTTACTTAAATTGAATACGTGACCAATTTAAGATGTCGCCCAGATCGCTCACAAGAAACAAGCCAACGGAGAAGTATTAAAGAAAGACAATGTATTTTTTTAACATTCCTCTGCATGATCAAAAGTAATAAGATCATTCTTTTCAAACTTAATAAAGGCCTTAGTTAAAGGGTTGGAAACTGTTCTGAGCAAAAAAAATAACAAAAACAAAAAGTAGAAAGATCCTTCTTCTTTGACAGATATGGACGAGAAACTAATAGCTTTTTTATTTGGCTTAAACGATCAAGATTTCACTGGGAAAGAACAAGACCCGAGAAAAAAAACTTCTTAATAATTACGGTTTAGTGGATTCATGCTCTTGATCATCAATCCTTTGAAATTTAATTTCAGCATTAAAATCGGGCGATATTGCTATTGGGCGCAAGTTTGCTTTCCCGGAAAATTTTGAAAGAGAGCATTTCCTTGTCAGAGCCCGAGCACTTTCAGAAGGAAGTGTCCAGCAGTTTGTTTTTGAAATCCATTAGACTTCGTTATATATCCTGAAATTAAAATTGACCTTTTTTCTTCCATTTATTGATTATTTATTATTCCTTAAAGCAAATACTTCGTTTTTTAATATTAATTTCCATTTTTTCATCGTTGTTCTGTATTTCGCTACCATCTACAACAATACACTGACGACATGCTAATCCTTAACTCCGAAAATCTTGTACAATGTTGGTCCCGATGAGGAATTTTGCGGCTTGTTTCGTTTTCTTAATATATCCGTTGTCAGATACCTGAAAAAGTTTGGGCTTGGCGAAGAAATAGCTGAAAATATCGCTTTCGCAATGATTGGAAAAAACGTTTAGCTGCTCATTTCATAATGTCATGTGTTTTTTTTGTTTCTCCTTCCAAATTCTGTTTCCTTGTCGCGTAAACAGGGGAACAAGTTTTGCATTCCAGTTACATCATCAACTAAGACTTCCTACAGGAAAATGAAAGTTTTGACTGAAAACTTTTCAAGGAACTTGGGCTTTGTTATCATTTAACCGGGTATATTTTTGTACACTTGTGGTTTGCTAAGTCGTTTTAATTTTAACAACCCCTCTGAAGGGAGGGGAAATTAACCGGAGTAGTTTGACTGACGTCAAAACGTTTGTCGTTGGCATTGTCTTGAGAGTGTATCACCTACATTTTAACCTGCACGTGGGTAGGTCAACAAGGAAAAACTTTCTAGCTCCGTTTCCCATTCCAAACTCTAAATAACATGCGAATAAATTGAAGCTTTGTTTTGAAAAAACTGGCCTGAGGCAAAGATTTTCGCGCGTAATCAACTTTTCTCGATAAATCAAAAGCTGTCAAACTTGTCACAGAAAACGTGTTAATTCGCAAACGTCTTTAGTTTTAAAATGCTTTGGTTAATATCTTCTGTTTTTAAAGGGATTATTTTTATTAAAAGGAACAAACTAAACCCAACTATCTTAAATTACAGCAAAATTACTAGTTATCCGGTTGAACGATAGTGATAGCAATAATAAAGCATTTCTAGTTTCATTCTAGCTACGCTCTTTCTATTATATAAGAACATTCTTTTTAATCCTGGCCCAGGCTGAATATTCCTATTTATCTGGCGATTTGAGGCAGAAAATACTCTTGTAATATTCTTAGTTATAGCTTATGACATTTCCGCTTAAGGTATCAAGTACGGTTTAGTTCGTGTTTTTTGCATTTTGTATATTTTATACTGCACAAATACATCACATGTACCGCTCGCCATTGAATATTTGGCTATTGCTAGTGAAGTTGGCTAGTTTTGCCCTTTAGAGAAAGGAATAATTTGTACAGTTAAGAAAAAACATATCATTGATCACTGTATTGTGTTCACAGATTTTCAACGCACGAAATTATATTCTTTTCACGATTTCACCCTCAGGCTTATTCTTAAAATACTCTTAAAATTTGGCAAATCTCAACCTAGATATTCTTATAAAATGTAATTTTTATAAAAAAAGAGTCTTACACTGTGATTTAAAATCTGCATGTATCTAACACCTATCAAAAGTTGACCCCCCGTAGCGATGCGACAGTGAACTGACAATTCTTAAACTGATCAGGCCACTCATGTGTATTGCTTTGAAAAAACAACTTCAGTTAACTTTGAAATTGAAAGTACCACAAGGCGAACGAGAAAATGTGAAATATCAAAGATAATGACAAAACCTGGCTCCCCGAATGGGGGAATGAAAAGTTTATATGAGTGCTAAAATATCGAATTCATTCCACGTTTGTTTTACGTCAAATATAATAAAGTTATCATTACTATAAACGGCTAAAATTCATTTTTATACGAGCCAAATAGGACTATAATAAATCATGTGTTTGATAGGCTTCAATGTAAAATCCTTTACAATGTAAAGTTTTCATTTAAATCTTTTCAAGTATAACAACACATAGTTAGTACATAACTTTAAGATTGCAGTAGTTACTCTAAACTATAAAGCTACATTGTACATAGTTGTAAAAATGACTGCACATTAAATACATAAACAAACAAAAACAAATATATAGTTTACATACATATGGGAAAATGTGAAGTCATGCAGAGTTGTTTTTTTTACTTGATGGCATACTATACGTCAACTGGTCAAGGAAACACAGACTAACTAATTGGTCACTAGATTTCGTGCAAAAGTTGACTTTAACTACACTTTAAAAAATCCACATTTAATTATGAAACAAACGGCAAAGTCTAAAGAGTTTACTTCGTGCGAATGTTTTGAACATACCCTCTGTCAGACGCTTACTGTTCGTTTTAAATGAACAGTAATCAAAGTTTAACCGCTTCAATTAATAAGTTTTAAAATTTCCCATAATTATTCAGTAGTTTTCTAAAGATAATCTTACTCTAAACAAACGACTGAAAAAAAAACTTACCTCTTTTCAGTCCGCAGGGTTTCGTTTTAACTGCCAATCGAGCAAGTTACGGTCAGTATTTATGGTTTCAGTTGAATGCGAGAGGATTAAAAATATCACTCGTTGGGAGAACACCTTATGAGCACAACGCAAGTCAGATTAACAAGAGCTAAATGACGTTAAAACGAACGATATTGGTCTGACTTCCCAATGCAAAGACAAATTTCCGCTTCACTCTTTCAAGTCAGAATGCGGTTTTGAGCAGCATTCCCGGTATAGTGCTATCGAAACTAACTATTTTGAATCAATACTTTATGTTGGCTTGTAAAAACAGGTAGGCATTGCAAAACGGCATCTGAGTTACCTGCAAGAAAAACAATGCAGGTTTAAATTAGAAATTATGTTCAGATCATCTAAATACATCTGAAGCTGACACTGTAACGTTTTCAAAATCGGCTACGAACGATCTTGAAGAGTGCAGCGGACGGAACCTTTCATAATTTGGCTTATTTTCCGTGTTGACAGTTGTTTTCAATGTGTTTTCCTTAATTCAAAATCTTGGTATATCTGTTAGTAACTCGCAAGATGAAAGGCTTACATGTACAACTTCTTTCAGGCGCCACTGGAAAAGAAACTAAGAGAAATTAGAGGGGATTAAGTTATTAAATCTTAAATTATGCTGCTCTACATGTAATTAGCAAGACGCTATTAATTTCCTGTGACGGAAAAGTCCAGATTTGTAACGTGTTTCAAGTATTCTTAGCTCAAAAATATTATTCTACAAACTGTAAAGATTCTTTACAATTATACTTATAGTGTTTGTTGTAATGTAAACTTTCACTAACTAAAGATATTGCTCCCCATGGAATCAAAATAGTTCTCCTAATGATCAAAATAACAAAATAGAAATATTAATAACAATAACAGTAAGAATAAGAATAAGAAAAATGAGAATAAAAATAATAAGTTATTAATTTGTTTTGCGCAGGCTATACAAGCGGGTATGATACAATAAACAATGCGTATGCTGAAGTCATTTTCAGCATATGAATATTCCAGAACGACATCAATAACCACATATTTTATAAATATCTTGCGATAAAAACAAAAACACTTGAGTTCTATACAAACAAAATCCCCAAAATAGAAACCCACTGCGTCTGTTTCTCATGTCATTTTTCCCACAGAATGTTCTTCGATCTTCTCGCAAAAGAGAATCACGTCTTTTAATTTTTTTTTTATATTTTGATGTATTGCGTTAGACTAATATTAAAAGAATCTGGACCATCTTGTGATTGCTCTGTTCTAACTGGTAGCAATTAGTTTCATACCAAAAACAAAAGTGCTGCAATCTTCCTGAGATTTTCAGGCTCAAAGTTCGACAAAAAAGTTGGTGTGTGAAAAACAGTGCAACCAGACAATTCAGCAAATCGGCTAGTGTGCGAGTAAATTTTTTTGGCATCGGTTCCTGCCAGCATGGCACGGTCTATCACTGGCAATATATAAAGTAAGATTCTGAGCCACTCGATATTCTCCCGTTCTGACTGGTAAAATGAAGGCAGAATTGAGCAAAAACGCAAGAATCGTGCTACAACCACAACTGTCTCCATGAAAAAAGAACATTCAGTTAAGACCACATTGTTAGTAACAGCGCTGTCGATCTTAAAGTTCGTAGTATTTTTTACCGTACCGTAGCCAGGCCAAAAAACCGAAACAAAGCTAGAATTGCGAGTGTCCGGCCGGCGGAACATAGAGAGGGGAACCAGGGACCATTCTCTCTTCCAGGAAATGTTTTGAGATATAGTTCTGAAATAGCTAGAAATGCGTCTAAACTGTAACTATGCAGAAATTTGACAGAATACAAGTTTAAACTGGGAGGCCGGATACGTAGACGTTTTATAGTTCGCTCTTAGTATCAAACCTAAGCATTAACAGGTATAAGAAAGAAAAGGTAATGGTGAATGCACATCAGGGAAAAACAATTGTTATTATATGGGAGATACTTCGCGCGTTCTGATTGGTTCTTGAGCGGTCTGGATGCCCCATTTTATGCACGGGCGTTACGGGTTAATAGGGACTTTACGCAACTCGAACGGGACTTTCAACGAGAACGGGACCTTCAACGAGAACGTTACAAAACAATAGACCTAATTACAGAATACAATGACTTCACGAGAGAATGCAACCAGTTGGCCACATTCCATCGTCTTAAGAAAACAGAACGTCAAAACCTCAATTTTGTGGTTTTATGTGAACAACAAAGTGTGAATCATTTCAATCACCCTTCGTGCGACTTCAAAATTGAAGTTTGTAATTTTTCATGCTCACACACCTCGCAAAACATAAAAGTAACGAATGAATTATACAAACAAAAAAATGGAAAACGGGAAGTTAAAATTTCAGCAGCCGTCTTCGTTGACGTTCCCGTCCTAGCTGCTTAAGGTCCCCATTTTTAATGTCCTATGCGCACACAATCGGATGTGCGAGTCAAGAATTTCCGCTTAAACGTGCTTTGTCGTTCTTAGAAAAAATACCATATAATAAAAAAACCCATTAACCTCGAATCTTTGGTCTTCACGCACTGACCTCGCTTGGTCAATACAGCAAGTCCTCAGTTCGATATTTGCCGTATAGACCTCACTCTCGGTTAATACGTAGTTATAACTGGTCTTCGTACTAATAATGCTAACCTGTATTCCGTTAGTTTCACAGCGTATTGATATTTATAAACTGCTTTCCTCATCTACGCGGAAGAGGTTAGGTCGTTGTAACGATGTCGAGAGAGACCGTATTTTAAAAGCCCCTCTATGTTTCAGAAAATGTGAGCAAAATGTCCGAATAAAAAACGCTATTAATCATTTTACATAAGTACTAACATTATTCACTATTTCTACCAATACTACCTTCACATCTACTGCTGCTACTACTACTACTACTACTACTACTACTACTACTACTACCATTAATAAAAAATGAAACTATAACAACGATAACAATAAAAATTGAAATTTGTAGTGTTCATTACTTGAGTTCACTATACCTTCAAATAAACATCTTTAACTTACTTTTCTCGTTTTTGCTACATCTCTAACACAAGTAATACATTTATACTAAGCTCTGGTTTTCTTTGTGTCGTTTTAACAGATTCACACAATAAAATACGATTTTTATACAACAGTTAGTAATAATAAAACATAATAATAACCTCAAATTCGTACAGCGCATTCGTTCGATTAAAATATTTCCTCATGACACACCAAGTTCCTTTCTTTTGACTAAGTAGCCATTTCTCATACATTTTGTAATCATGAAACAATTTTCAGAGAATCTTTACACGACAGTATAGTCACCTAAAACTTTCTCTCTAAGGTAACAATCATATCGAGCCAAAAGCGAAAACAAACATCAGTTACTGTGATGTGCAACACAATTTTATCCTGATTTGAAATTCTTTATATTAGCTATTTGTTATTAGTCTTCAAGGCAGGTCGC
>JAOBYE010717369.1:0-10760 GCA_025403585.1 Parazoanthus swiftii
GGGAGGGGAGGGTGCGTGGATGGTACAAAAGTGACAAGTGAGTTGAGTAGGGGTAGTTACTGGTTGTTTGGTGCAGGGGTTACGAATCAAGCGAGTAGGGTTTCAAGTCGGGAGATGGCAGGAGGGAGGGGAGGGTGAGTGATCTTGTGGTACACAAGAGATAAATGAGTTGAGGAGGTGGGTGGTTCTCTGGCTGTTTTGTGCAGGGATTACAAATGAGGTGACACGGGCCTTCAATTTGGGGCGCAGTATTGCACGAGCATTTAACCCAACGTAAATTATGTATCTTATCCTTTACGACTTTGATAAATCCAATAGCTTGATTTAAAGATAATAACGGAATCATTACAAAACTGACAACAATTATGTTCAAGATGTACTCCCACAACCTGGTTACGTCAATCAAGCTTTCTCTACCTTCGTACAAATGAGAATAAGCCAGTTTAGCAGCACAACTGGTTTGTTTGTACAGTCAAATAGCTTCTGAAATTATGTGGCTCGGAACTAAAATAGCATCATTTTACTGTGATGGGCAGACTATTTGTTAAATACTTATGTGTATGTTGGTTGGGCTTCCGACCTCTTCCCCATCACCCGCAGTATGATTGAAGCTGAGTTGTAATGTTGCGGCCGTACGTGTGTTAACAGAACCTTAATTGATCCTAGTTTGTACATATCAACAACCTGAATTAGAATATAGCCGTAATTATGTTAACACAACCTTTGTTGATCCTAGTTTGTACATATCAACAACCTGAAACTGATCTGTCGCGCTCATCAACTGGTTCACGAAGGGTTCAAGTACATGTTCGATGAGAAACTTGTGACCGTCTGGTCTGCCCCAAACTACTGCTATCGCTGTGGAAACATCGCGTCCATCTTGGCTTTCTCAGATGCAGAGAACCGCGAACCGAAGCTGTTCAAAGCGGTTCCTGACAGCGAGCGAGTCATTCCCCCCCGTACAACCACGCCCTATTTCTTGTGAGGCTCGCGGATGTCGGCTGTTTGAAAGCAAGAAGAACTATAAAGCTTCCTGTGTAGAAACAACTGAGATTGCTGCCAGATGGACAACATATGGACAGTTTGAATTTTTTAATTTTAGTTGATAAAATGGACGACATTGTGAGTCTGGCTAGTGCCATTAGCCATTTCATTTCACTCACCTGTCAGAAACAGTGAAATGCGAGATCAAAGCGTCAGTGAACTCTCACGCATGCGTGCTCTCGCTCACACGTGCCGCCACTGAGGAACTTGTTCTGTGCACTCGCACATGAACTCGATCAACATTAAGTCACGTGTATACACCAACCAGAACACACGCGGGAATATTAACAAACGCGTAGGGTACACGCACGCACGTACAGACACAGACACACGTACGCAATGAGCTCGCATATTGACCAAAAAACTTACGAGTTTTAAGACTACATATAAGAGTCTGGAGATCTGATAAGTCTTGTTTTCGACGTGGTTAGAACTCAAAATGTGTAGCCGTTTTGAATATACGCTCTCGTGTCAATGCCCGAGTAGAAATGGATCTTTGTAGCGGACTGTGCGCAACAGCCAATAGTAAAGCTTAATCTTCATTCTTGGAATAGTGTTTCGTGTCATATGACGAATAGACAAAAATGGAACAGCGAAGCAGCGAGCAAGTAGTCTCTCGCCGACTCGCTCGTTACTTCGTCGTTCGATTTTTGTATCTCCTCGATTGATTCTGAGGAACAGAAAGAGACTGCCGGCATATATAACGAACAAGTTTTGTATACTTCTCTCTTGTTGCGAGCAATTTCGTTGAGACCAATTTTCTGAAACCCAAAGTTTCATCTTTGACGAACAATTTTTATTGGACACACTACACTCTTGTTTTCGGAAGTTTAATGGGTACAGCTTTATTGTAAACTGTTTGTAGTTTAGGGAATATAGGTAAATTTGAAGACTAAAATCATTTCTATTTTGCAATGTCCACGCCGTTGGAAAATAAAATAGGTTTGAGTTAATTGTCTTTGAAATAATAATAGAAAGAGCAATTCACTATTGATATGTTTTCCGTATGTAAATAAAGATCAAAGTTTTGATTGTATATAAGGTCATGACCCTGGCACTTCCCCAAACCTTGTTCTGCGGCATTGTATAGGACCTTGTGTTGAAGTTCCCCATCGGCCTAGCCTCAGTTGTTCGAACGTGGCCGCAAACCCAGGGTCAAAATGTTAGTCAACGATTTCACGTTCAAAAGCTATCCTGATTACTTACTTTCCTAGGAATCATCAGTGGTGGATAAATTTGATAGATAATGTCGTTTGACCCCGGGTTAAAATTAAAACCATTTTAGGACAGCAGCGGCGCGTCACTGAGTGTTCAAAAAGTGCGCACACGCTTGTGAAAAAGGCGGGAAATGTGTTACGCGCGATGAAGTCGTCAAGCGGCGGGAAAGCCATATAAGACGGGGAGAAGCGGGGCCTTGACTGAAGGTTATATACTTTGAACACGTGCACAGGCGAATAGACTGGCGTGCGGTATCTACCGGTTGGACCCTAATGGGAACTGATCTGGAGGCCCCTGAGCTCGTGGCCCATCCTTGCATAAAATGTCAGTCAACGACTGCGTATTCGTGCAGTAGCTGGAGACAAAACACGAAATCCAATTTTCACAGCATGAAATGCGTAACCTTTTTCGAGCAAAAAATTGAACCAAGATAAGTAAAACCCTTGGAGTCTTCTGCCCGTGTATATTTTTCGTTTTTTTTCATTTTTTGCAAGTGTACGTGTGAGCTTGATAGTCGTTTTGCGACATGCCCTTTGTGGCCGGTTACTTGAATAAAGTCGAAGACCGCTGACAGACACGATTGCGTCTGCATATGGAGAAAAGATTGGTTTGAATCTAATTTAAGAGATGGCTTAAAAGTTGCTTTCCTCCTAGCTAGTTTTATTGATGTGCCATTTTTCACGTAAAGGCGCTGATACAACAAGGTGAAGGGGGGAGGGACGTGGGGTTAGGGGTGGGTAGGGATTTACTCCGAAAGAACAAGCAGTCAGAATATAATTCTGGGTGACAGATTCAGTTCTAACCTTGGTTTTCACCTTTTTAAAATTAGGCTTTTTCGGAACGTGCAAATATAATTTCAATATTGACTGACAAGGCATGATTTATTTCGGGTTTATTTCAACAGCCAGAAGGTATTGTAAAGTGTGTGTGTTAAAGATAGTTTGACATTGTCTTATTCTTCTGTGGATATTTTAGATAGACAGGTTCGAAGTTAATGTTTTTCTCAATTCTGATATCCAGGTTTAATTAAACTGAAGCAATTAGCACTCCTGGAAGGACCATGCGACTAAACTGGCAACAGTATACTATAGTTTCAAATTCCTGTCTTTTATAGAGATGAAGTAACTGCAATTTAAAAATCAATATTTTCGAAGACATTCGTGTGACAATATGGGAGAGAAGGAATTGCGCAGTTTATTCGCAACACTGTAGAAATATCTACAAAAAGCTCTGGTTAACCTTTTTTGAAACAATGTTAGTGGCCTATTCTCAACAAACACACGCACGAGAAGATTGCGTGGGGTGCGTGTTTATTGTGCTGTTGTCAACCTCCTTTGGTATAAACTGTCTGCCTGATAACAAACGGCTTAGTCATATATTCTCCTCTCGTGGGCATCAATTAAGTCTGTAATGCATTATCAATCATTTTGATGCATTTTCTGCACTTTATAATCAATCAAATTATGCAATCCGGCTATCATTAACTTTTTTGCTTCTTTGTTAGTGAAAAGAAAGAAAGAAGGAAGGAATAGTCTGCCGCCTTTGTGTGACCCGCTGTCCGCTGCGGGGGTCTGAACTTGCATGGTCTATTGTTGTAACCATGAAACATTTCGACTTGGTGAGAACAATGATAAATGAACCTCTCATTCTGTTGACCCACAGACCTTGGAGATAATATTCAACATTTGATGACAGTCAGAACTGACTGCCCCTAATTCAGAGAGTTTGGATTTGATTCTCAGTTTTTTCCCCATACACTGCTTATGTGTAATTTTTGTTGCACCCAAAACTGTTCTAAACCTGTTCTTAAGTTTGGTCAAATCTGAGTCATTTTATTCGTTTTTTATAAAGTAACATTTTAAGTTTCCGAAATTGAAATTCGATTATCAATATTAATTATTGATTAGCAGTTGTTAAAACAAAAACAAAAACAAACAAAGTTTAAATATTTTAAAATATTCACCAAAAGCGAAAAACGAGCCAACTGAAACTGAATCCAAACACAAAAAGGGTGGTTTCACGTCAAAAGTTCAAAGATTCTTATCTTGTATCATTCATTTGGCGTTAAATTATTTATGTTTTACATAGACAAGTTTAACACCTGGCGACTCGCGTGTTCATTTCCAGTCCTGTGAACAGTGAAGTGTTGTCGCTAAACGACTATAACGAAGCGTCAGAGCGACTGCAGATCAGAATGACGATGTTGTTTCTTCGGCTTCTGGCGCTGATGAGCTGCTTTTCCAAGGTAGATATTCATTGTAACTTTGTACACTTTTAAAGAGGGTTAAACACAGTTCTAAACACTTATATTCCTACTTCCAATTAGGAAATCCCTATGGTTGGAAGCTCTCCTAAACAAGGTAAGCTGATGTAACATATTTTGAACTCTTCAGCCTTGTAGACTACTAACTAGTGCAGTGATATTGTGTCAGTGTATTCTTAAAACTGTAAATAAAGAATGCCACCAGCTGTAGCAGCGAAATAGTTTCCACTATCGTTTCGCGATTTCGTGCAGAAAGCGATTAATCGTTCTGATATTTCGGGGTAAAAATTTGAAGTACAATTATAAGTACGGAGTGGTGGTAAATCCATGGTCGAGAAGATTTAGATAAGCAAACCGGGAGAAGAACCGTTCCATTCTCAGTTTCCACTTTTGAGAATTTTTGTTGTTGTTCATTTTCAGTTTTTTCGTGTACGTGTTTTTCTTCACTTGGTTTGCGCAAATGTCTACTACCCGCCAAAAAAGAGGAGTGATCGAATCCGTGACGATTGAGCCAAACCGGTTATCCCAGTTAGCCATCGTTCCGTTATCTTAAACTGACAGTACCCTGAACGGTGATAATCATTCCATGAAGGAGTTGTTTTTTGTTCCTCGAAGGTTTCGCTGACTAGATAGTTGTTAGCACCCAGAAGACCATGTATACACTCCTTTTTGCTTTAACACTAAGAAACAAAGAACAAATGAAACAAAGAGCGACTTTAGGCAAAGGGTAAGAACTCTAGAAAAAGATCATGTTTCCTAAAATATCTTTGAAAAAAATAACGAACAAATTTGTTAACATTTGGTCAGCAGAACAACGATGTGGTTCTTTCTAAAATACAAAAAAGCGAGTATCAAATTAAAAGTTGTAAACTAATAGGCCGGATTTCAACATCAGCGGCAGCAGTTTCGTTCTTTCTAAAATATTAATATAAAACATTTCCAACGCCTTTCCTTTTTCAATTCTCTTCGCATATGCTTACAGGAAACTATTGCAGCAAAAACCGACAATTCAGTAAATAAATTGTCCTCCAATGTGGGTAATAATCAGTTTTATTATTTTGAATGATCAGTTTACCACAAAACCAAACATATGAAACAAGTCTCACAGACAAATATGATAATGAATAAATCGAGAAAAAAACTTATTTTTTGGCGAAATACAATTTAAGACGTTTTAAAAAGACTTTTTAAAACACTTATTAAAATAAGTATTGCAAGAGACTGTGTCAATACCCCATTTTACTAATGCAGAGTTTCTCTAGATCCATTCCGCCACAATTAAGGGAATGGTTCTAGCAAAAACTTGCATTAGCAACATGGTGTATTATCAGACGTTATCTTTGTTTTTTATTATTTTAAAGTGCAAGTGCTGCCCAACAACCCGGTGTTTAGAATTTTCATATGTTTTGCGTTCGTGATATTTCGGCTGATACAGTTGTGAAGCTTCGCGCTGACAGGTGAATACAGGAGAATATTTACCATACTTCACTTGAGTAAACGTTTCCCTGCGAAAGCAACTAAATTATTAAAGCAATTTATTTCAGGAAAACGACTGGTTAGACTCTCATGAAAATTAAACACAACACAAAGTGCCAAAGTTCCAGTTTATTTGATTTTTAAAACTACTGCAATCTACTAAACTGAACTGGTTCTTGTAGGAACTTATGTTTCTTTTTCAAGATAACCCCTGTGTTATCTCTTTGAACAATGTTTAGCTGCTGGCCGAGGATTTCTAGACCTATCAATTCATTTCATACACAATTCCCCTTTCGCAGCCCAGCCAAAAGGCATGAGATTGGATCCAAACGAAAAATATTGATGTTTATCGGAGTCTTTGTTCAAATTCAATAGGGCATTCTCCGTAAGATGTTTCGTTTTCTATTCGGCTTTTACGGTCTAAGGAAGTCGGGTCGGTCGGTCACGAAAAACAGAAAATACAATTTTGGGAGAGAAATGTAGCCACATAATATCTTAACTTAAATTTCAAATGTTGTTTTTGAAATGAAATTCCGAAAGCATTGGTCAGTCATATTTCATTACAAATACTGATTTTGAAAAATATATATATATATATATATATATATGTATATAAATGGTTGGTCGGGAGAATGGAACTGAACGAAACATTTTAGGGTGATCCTCATTAACAAAAAACGGCTAATGGGTTTTAGTGCTAAGTTGGAATAGTTCTAGCAATCTGACGAGTTGCTGTAGATTTGAATACAAAGCACATCGGTTATTTTTGAGTATTGCCACTTGGGAGCAAGGCAGACGCAAAAGCAGTCTGTGTGAGGGTGGGTGGGTCGGTGAAAAATCTTGTACAAAGCAGAAGAAACAAGCTTAGTTCAAGAACGAACTGGAGCTGAATCCCAATAAAATATGCAGCTGAAACATGACTCCAGCAGTTGTTTTGGTAAGTATTGAACTAAAACTTAAAGCAACTAAAGGCAGTGCCTCACTATAGATAGCTTTATCAGGGGATCGCGGTTTCGTGATCAATAAAACATATACTTTTTTGCCAAAATGTGTCTCCAACTACGCTTCCATCATATCTCAATAATCCGTCAATAGTATGTAGTATGTATTCAAAACCGATAATACTCGTTGACTGCTCAAGAAGTTCCGAATGCCATTTAATATCTTCCCATTAGAGAATCCATCAAAATTCTGCCTTGAGGGCCTCGACGACAATTGTGCCAGTCTTTAGCACGGAAGCAAACTACGTGACACGTAGCGCCGGGTGTCAGTTTTAAATATTGTAAACAGGAACAAACTGATGTAACGAGAGTTTTTAAACTATGAGATATTTTTTTCAAAGGGTATGGGTTCGGATCCGATCTTTTAGGCAAAGAACAATGCATGATTTAGCTTTATCTGTATTTAGCTTTTTTCTTTATTCAGTATTCAGCTTCAGCCCTTACAAGGGAACTACAACAAATACAGTAAAAAACTGAGTGCTGGGTATTTTGCAACAGGTTTCCCCATGATGGCGTCCTATTCCACAGCTACCAGAATGCTTTGCCAACTTTCCTTTGTTAGACAATTAGCGCCAATTCGCCACTCCAGATTCAACTGCAAAAGGACTGGGTCCGTCTACACAAACGGTCCCAGAAGCCAGTGCTCACGAATTAGACAATTCATCATTAACAATCTTCCCGATACTATTGTTTTGCACAATGCATGTGACTTTATCTCATCTAAGAAACAGTTAGCCTCCAATGCAGCCGCCTTACTGATTTCCTCCGCAGCGGAAGGAAATTGGAGGCAAAGAAACAGTGCGATAAGAAAGATCCATTTTCAGAATCTCATTGATCACGGTTATTACCCGCTTATGGTTGTGCATTGTTCGTTCTTGTAAAATTAGTAGCATTTGTAGTTTCTGGGACTGTTCCAGTCCTATTTTCTTTTCTGGCTAGTGGGGAATTGGTTTGCTATACTCATGCATAAGAGGGAATAAAGTTTTGAATAAGAAAGAAAATTGGTAAAGCATGGTCTCCACCATTGCTGCGGTTCTTAGTAAAACAGAGGAGATCCAACTATAAATGATAAGGGTATATTGTTGTGAAAGTTTATCATTCCTTGATAAGGGTATAATTAAGACAAAGCGTTTCCAAATCAGTACGATGTTATTAATTAAACTATTGAAAACAAACGTGTACGTATACCTGTAAACATTTATGTGAGAAAACGTGAATACAATAAGCATATATTATACAATGTTTATAGGCAAACTTTAAGTTAGTTTAAAATATCTAAAAGCAACTTTTAGTTGTACTTCCCTGACAAGTAGTCTACATTAAACTTACAATATAATGGGCACCCGATTAGATTAGCTCTTAAAGTTATTTCGGGTGTCCATCCACTATCCAACTACTAATACTTTCATCTATTCACATGCATTTATCTATCAAACTAGGTGGAAATAAATTGTTGTTGTTGTTGTTGAACATCTGAGAGGAGCGGCAACGCGCCATTTGCATGCTTCGTACAGTACGGGTTGATCATTGCGGAATTTTCGGGATCATACATTCCAAAGCCTGCATGTAATAATCTTTCAGCTTACGCTTAAATTCTCTTAACTGATTAACTGTTTCTTGTTTTAGTTATTCTGCTTAATTAAAAAAAACGCTAAAAAGTTATGGTTTAGCATTTTCTTGGCCGTTCTGCCGTTTTATATACTGAGGTTAGGCGGCCTGTTCTTCATCGTAAAAGCATTGCAAATGATAAAACCCAAGCCAAATAACTGAGGGCATACCTTGGATCCTCGGCCTCAAAAACAGGTACGGTAACCTTTAATATATCAATTGCTTTTGCGAGAGATCAGCGCAAGCACAAGGGCTCCGTCTTAATTATTTCGTCGTGAGCACCGCATTGAAACCGGAATTAGCAAAAAGACACCAGTACAAATTCAACATTTTCCCCGTTCACTCCGATGGGTGGTGCTGTTTTCGCGATGAAAGTAGGTGACGCAAGCAGATCTAGAAGCTCAAGATTTAATTCCTCATCGCTTCACGACGAAAAACCTGCTGCCTCAACTAATCTTCAGTTTATCAAAACAAATATTAAGCTTACTCATTGACAGGGAAAATCTAAAAGTCAATTGAAGTAGTTAATTTTCTAATGTATAATGAACTAGAGACCTTCTATCGTAGAAAACAAGTTCATTTGGCTGGTTGGTATATTGCACTGCACAAACAATCCAACTACCGGTGGCACTGTAACTTCTGTCGTAAAGCCCCTCTCCCCGGAGGGGAGGGGAGAGGGGAGCGTACCCTGAACCAATATTTAGGTCTCAGTGGGAGAACCTTTAAAATTGCGGGGATTGCTAAATAACTCAAGCTGTCGGTTACTTTGCTCTGAAAGCAGAAGCCAACTTGACTGGGCCTCTCTTATGCGGCATTGTCGTACTTGCGATTTGGTTTCGGTAAACTCTCGTCAGTTTCAAGAGATTCAGCAAAGGCACCGTGATCTACGTCATTATCTTTCTCTTTCTAGCTGGTAATGGAGCCATCTTGTCCCTCTTATTATTTGTCTTACTTGGGAATTGATTTCCGTCGGTAAACGCATTTTCAAAAGATTCAATTGTGTCCGCCATAGGATATCTACGTCTATGTCTTTCTCACCGTGGCGTCGACTTCTTTTAAACTGCCAATCAGCCGGTATATTATAAGAATCCTGATCTTATTTTCTTTACGGTTA
Source organism: Parazoanthus swiftii (assembly GCA_025403585.1). Lineage (NCBI taxonomy): Eukaryota > Metazoa > Cnidaria > Anthozoa > Zoantharia > Parazoanthidae > Parazoanthus > Parazoanthus swiftii. The sequence goes on from JAOBYE010717369.1 coordinate 9,725, forward strand.
TCTTAACGGGTTCTTCGTCATTAAGAATCCATTTCCTTCCCGCTGTTACTGCTCTTGGCCGAACAATCGTTCTTTAACTTCGTCAGACTTGCTTTTCAGTAAAATCTCAACTTTTTCTTTTGCTTTTCTATGAAGCTGCTTAACCGTATTGTTGTAGCATTTTCTGGGTTACGGTAGATTCAGTTCATAGAGTCTTGGCTTGCACCACGCCCCAGTTTAGATGTTGACGATCATTAACAACTTAGAATGGGCAGCATTTTGCTCCCAGTGAGCGAACACAATCGGGAATTTGTGTAAAATTGTACTCCATAAATCCGCAAAAAAGATTTCAAATTTTACGAGCATAGCTCTTTCTTACAGTTTTCTTGATCAAAAGCGGTGCGTAAACTGTACGCACGTAAAAAAAGAGCGAGAAAATAGCGTACTAAAATCGCCAAATGGCAGAAAAAGGCTCCAGTCTTACTCATTGTTCCTACGAGCGGGCCATGGGCGCCCGGATGCGACAAGGTGGGAAACAAAAGGGAAGGGGTAATATAATCGAAGTAAAATATTTAAGCGACAAATGGGCTTGTAGCGGTGGGGGAGAGGGGGGGGGGGTGCTCAATAGAACTGACTCATTTCCTTGTTTGAAATCAAGACTTTGCAAAATATGGCATAACGTTTTCAACATTGACAAGACATGATTTATTTTAACACATTTTTGAGATTATCTGATTCTATTGTATGTATACCGCTTTCATTACATCTTTATAAACAATATTATTACATAGCTACCTAGCTTAGGTTAGTATTCACAGTTACTTCTGTAGATAGCGAATACTCAATATCTGTACTTTTTCAACCTAATATTCTGTAGTTTGCTTGCGTGATGTTCAATAATATACAGTATTCTATTCTATTGTTTTGTTTTGTAGTGTATTATGTTGTATTGTATTGTATTGTATTGTGTTGTATTGTACTGTATTGTATTGTATTGTATTGTACTGTATTGTATTGTATTGTATTGTACTGTACTGTACTGTACTGTATTGTATTG
>JAOBYE010717391.1:0-10758 GCA_025403585.1 Parazoanthus swiftii
GCGCTTTTAGACGAGAAAAAATTCAGTCTAATGTGACACATCAATCCCCCAAGCAATCTTAACAGGAGCAGCTTGTTACTGCCAATAGGCAATACGATATTTTATGTACAGTTTTGACCTGTTTTGCACAAATTTTCAAAAACGGAAAGACAAATGGCGGGGCTGCTGAACAAATTTGTGCTAGTCCGCAGTTTAAAGGAGAGCTCAACCCAAACTGTTTGCGTCTTTAAAATAAAAATAGTATATTTTATGTATGCAAAAAAAACTGGCGCCGCTTGCAATGAGAACAAGCAACAAATGCTAAAATATGATCCCAAACCTCGATGACGGGGACAAATGGTCATTGCTTAGCGATTTTGCTAAACAACGAAAACCCCTGAAACAAGAATTTTTTTTGCACGACCGTTCACGTTAGGAGGGTCAATACATAGAAGCGAGACTAGGCCATAGGCGGGTCGTTATCAAACTGATGAGTATATCAGTGTCTTACTCCACGGGCAAGAAGCAATTTGGTTTCACTGCTGATTGCAACATCGTCGCTGTTTTTGAAGGATCTAAGGTGACCTTACACACTTTTCGCATTGGAGAATGGCTACCAAATCGATACTGCGATTACTGGCAGGGGCCCGTACACACCCCCAGCAAAGGCCGAACAATCACATGTCGCCTCAAAGGAGACACAAACTAATGAGCTTCCTTAGTAGTGAAATGTTCGCCATCCGCAGAAAAACACTGCAACCTTCGCCTCTTTTGACGGTTGATGTAAAATTTACTTCAGCACAAATATGAGTGCATAAGCGAGGTAAAATATGCGGTGTAATTAGAGTCACACGGAGTCACGCGTTACTCCTCGCGGAGTACAATGATCTGTCACAGATTTGTTTTGCTGGCGGACATGACGGCCCATTGCAGAGTAAGCACGGATCACGTACAAAGAGAATTGACCATTAAAAACAGCTAGTCAGTGAAGAAGGCATACACTTGATGATCACCAGGTCTCAAAAGGGCAGTTGGGCAAAGGAGAGAGGTGAGAATGATATATTGTGTGACAAATTAAAGATGCAGATATACAAAGATGCAGATATACAACTCGTGCTTTTAAATATTGTACTGTAAATCCAAAACACCTCACTGTTGTACTAAGTACACTGCCATGCCAATCGCATAGATTGGTTGTTTGCTTGCCTTGGGTCCGTTTTCAGCGGCGAAGAAAGTCCAAACATCTTGATAACATGATCAGAAACTGCGGAAAATGTCTTATAGCTGCACCTGCAGATCATTTTTCTGAATCAGGGCTCATTGGCATCATATTTTTATTTTTAAACATTTTTCTCCTTCACATTCATGATTTATGTATAAAACTGATTAAACCAGTTACTTTTGATACAGTATCCTGTGCTATATCATACATTTCCACTGGCTGTACCGAATTGACCTTTCTGCATAGACACCGTAACAAAACATCAGTCACGCAGGTTTTCAAGTGGCGACAACTGCTGACAGCAGAGAGACTACATGTACTCGAGTAGTTTTTTGTGAGCCTTATATTTCAACTGTTTCAACCGTCTGAATGCAATCTGACATTTTTTGAAAAGGTAAAATGTATTATACATCTGTACACAAGAATGTTACTTGTACTATTATAAAAAAATTACGAGTGACCTTTGTTTCTTGGTCTTGTTCAGTTTTCCTTGACCAAACCCGAACATTTTAGCAAAAAACAATAAAAACCCAATAACTTAAATTGCTCTCAGGTTGAGAATATCAAAACGTCTTGAAAACACCATTTACAGAATTCAATTTGTAGACTCTTCTTTTGGTTGTTGTCATGAAACATTAGCCGTCTTGTTTACATAACGACTTGGCAAGCTTAAAAACACAGCGGTTCACGTTGAGGACCCTCAACGGGTCACTATTCATTTGCCGCCAAAAGGATTTTTCACACAATGGAATATATAGGTTGTACTTCCTGCTGAAACTATTTTTATTGAAATAAAACGTATACCAGTGGAGTTTTGTGCGTGTAGAAAAGACCTTAAAATGAACAATTTTATTAATCACTCTGACTGAGGTACGTTCAACAAGCTAAAATACAATTTCTGTTACATATTTTCCGATATAAAGTCGAGTTATAGAAAGAGGGATTGATGGTTTATAACGTGTTAAATGCATACTTATATATGCGATCTCTTTTTCCTGTACGAGCGAAGAAAATATGCATCATTTTCAGCCCAATAATGGCGACCGCCGCCGCGGTCGAGAGCGGAAATGGCGTATTTCTACTTTCCTCGATTTTGAAAAAAAATAAAGCGCTGCTGAACCTTTCAATGTAATTTTCGAAAAAACTTACCGTAGGGGTTATTTAGGCAAAATATGAAGAAATCCGAAATTTGAAGACACACTGACGAATTTTGATTTTTACTGACATTGGCTCTTAAAAAACTTATAAAATAGTTTGCGAAATGAAAAACAACAAGTCGCCTGGCAGTGATCGACGACCTAAATGCAGAATTCTATAAGCCTTTCTGGCCAAGTATCGGAGGTTTAGTTGTAGACAGCTTAAACGCTTCTTATGAATGGGGAGAGCTCTCTCCATCACAGAAACGATCAGTCATTACTTTGCTTGCTAATACGGATAGTGACCGGCAGTTACTTAAAAACTGGAGACCAATTTCCCTATTGAATATGGACTACAAAATTGCCTCAAATGTGCTAGCGAACAGAATGAAAACTGTTTTACCCACAGTAATTCACCAAGATCAAGTTGGATACCTGAGAGGCCGGCTAACTAGTGATGCAGTCAGAACAAGTGCTGACATAATTCATTTCACAGATATCGAGAACAAACCAGGGCTGCTTCTGTTTCTGGACTTTCGCAAAGCTTTTGATACGATCAGTTTCGATTTTCTGTTAAGATGTTTAAAACATTTTAATTTTGGTACTTCTTTTATCAAATGGGTTCAAGTATTGTACAACGACGCAAAAAGTTGTGTTATTAACGGCGGAATTAGCTCTGGTTGATTTAAGATTGAACGAGGAGTCAGACAGCTAGGGGGACCCTCTGTCCCCATATTTGTTCATCCTCGGTTTAGAACTACTTGCCTCCGCAATTCGTGAAAATAAGCAAATCCATGGTATTCCAATACTGGACAAACTAATCAAGATTGTTCTATATGCAGACGATATAAACATTGCGGTGAGTAATAAAAAATCCGCTAAAATAGTGTTAAAAATTATTGAAATTTTTAGAATTCTCTCAGGATTAGAGCCTAATACTGAAAAGACGCATAGCATGTGGCTTCAAAAACGAACGTGTGAATTCAAAAACGAAACCTTTAGACATCAATTAGAAGCACACAATAAGGCAGAGAACGTGAAAGCAAACTTTGACGGGAAAATAGAAAAATTAAAATCAGAGCTCAACATATGGTCTACGCGTGACATAACCATTTTTGGCCGTGCTTGCATTATAAATACTATAGGATTAACCCAATTTTTCTATTTAGCCTCCATAATAGAATTTCCGGAGGAAAAGATAAAAACCATAGAGCAACTGGTCTCAAAATTCATTTGGCGCGGACGAAAACCTAAAGTTAAAAAACAGAGTCAAATAAATGATGTCAATGAAGGTGGTATTTTCTAAGGTTAATAGATCTGAAAATAAAAGCTTTACAAGCTTCATGGGTGGTCAGATATTACGCAGAGGGTATTTGTCTCTGGAAACATATCTGGAAACATTATCTAAAACCTGGAGGAGACCGCATACTCTTCTATTGCAATTTTGATGTAGATTTGGTTAAATCTATGACAGAATTACCAGATTACTATAAGCAAGTCTTTGGAACTTGGTCTGAGATTTCTCAACATTCCGCACCTGAAAACGTGCAGGATATCAAAAAACAACTAATTTGGAATAACAGGTTTATAAAGACGAATAAAAAATGTTTTTTATAAAGCATTTTGTAGGGCAAGAGCTATTAGAATAGGTCGTTTATTCTTTGACAGCAATATACTTAAACCATTTCAGTATTGGGTTGTTAAGGGAGTGAAGTCTTCTCTTTTCTTCCAATGGATGTCAGTCATTGATGCCATCCCCAAGGAATGGAGGGGCCTCATTAAAAATAGTGAATCTAGCGAAAATAACTATAATAGCAATGAGGAACTAATACTATAGCACTGTGAAACAATTTCAAGGGAAACTTTTAAAACGAAAACTATTTACAACTTTTTTGTTAGAAAGATAGCATTGCCACCTACAAACAAAGAACGCCTCGCTTTTAGATTTCAAATCCAAAACAAAGAGTGGAAAAATATTTATGCTACAATTATAGCTTGCCTAGATTGACAAATGTCAATCAAAAAACTCAAGAGCTTCAGTATAGAATCGCATAGTAGGGATGAATCTCGCAAGCTAATTGGCTAATCAGTGAATAGATGAGAAGGTATTTTTATGTGGAATCGCATGTTTTCAGTGTGCACTGAGTTGAGACGACAGCTGAAGAAAAATTTGACAAGTTTAAAGAGCACATTAGACGACACTTTTTTGGTTTCAGCAGAGTTTTGTTTGTTGACTTTACTACACCAAGTGAGGCACAGTGGAATACTATGTCTGTTTTCAAGGAAATTCATATTATAACGAGAACAAAAAGGAACTTGACGATCTACGTTTGACGATCTTGTTTTCGGGCCGTCAAAGGAACAATGGCAGCAAATATAAAAGAAATTGATATGCCTGTAAATAATAGCAATTTTCTAGCTTTTAGATGAAGCTCTATTATCTCAGGTAGGACTCTCAACAAGTCTTTACTAGTGCAACATTCGACAATTCTCATCTGATCAGCAATTCAATGTCAACATTCTTTGAAAACAACAACTAAATTGATCGGCGGAACTGCTAAAAGCCGATTCAAAACAATTACATAAAATCTGGCTAATTTTTGAAAGTATTGATCTCTTGATCATTTGCTAAAAAGTCCATTAACCCATTTCAAAAGCAGCTCATAATAGTAGGAGCTACTTACAGTTACTTGCTTAGCCGATTCATTCTGTAGACATTTCTTCATCTTTCCGAAAGTCGAACAGCTTCGAGCTGTTGAATTCAGTTGGATTGGAGATCACAGTTTATAAGAGCATAAAAGTGTTTACATCCCGTTGTTTGCATATGTGCTTTCGAATTTCATTTAGGATCCAAGCTTTGTTGTTGAACAGACATTTTTAGATGCTAAATTTAAGGGAAAATGCGGTAACTTCTAGCAAAATGATGCAAGCGAGCGCGTACGCGTTTGACACAGCATTGAAAAGGGCGGGAAGTTTCCCGCCTTTTCTTGTTGGCGACACGCGCGTGGAATAAACTGATTCAAACCCTCAAGATTCGCGATTCGCGCTTCGCGATTCGTGCGATATCATTTTTTTCTCGTGAAATTTAACGTGGAATTCCCTCGTCAGGCAATGGATTTTCCTATAGAATACTAAATAATTACCTAAACACTAATGATAGGCTTAAAAAGTTGGGAGTAGTCGGCGATGACTCCTTCTCCTTTTGTAAACCAGATCCAGAAACATTAGAACATCTTCTCGTAACCTGTAGACACATTCAAAAGTTCTGGGAAGACCTTCTGGGGTGGTATCAGCAGTTCTCCAAAGAAATCATTACAATTAATTAACGAACAATCATGTTAGGTTGGAGGACTGTTGATCCACCATTATTGGAGAATTACATCTTGCTTACTGCTAAGTCCTTCATCTATAGGTGTAAGGTTTCCTGTAAGCTGCCAACTGCCGAACGTTATAAAAAAGTCCTTATTTCTTGTTATCTGGTGGAGCGCTTTTGCTATTTGAAATACAAAAAGAAAGAATCTTTTCTGAACAAATGGTTAACTCTTAAAGTTTGGCTTTCCCAGAACACCTATCAGCACTCAACACATCATGCACATAACGCTTATGCTAGCTATAAAGATAAATAAGTAGTGAATTCTTTCTTTTTTTTAGTCATGATGTTTAAACTGAATACTGCGCACAAAAGTTGTTTCCTAACTGACCGATTACTGCTATACTTTGTAAGAAATCAATGAAATAAAAAGACATTTTAAAAAAAGGTAGTTTTTTCATCCAGTTGAGCTTGTAACGTTGAGAAATTGGTTCAGCGTTAGGATTAAATTTCGGGCTACGTTTAAGGTGAGATCTTGGATTAGTTTTAGGTTTGGGGTTAGGTATAGGGAAAAAATTATGTTTAGGGTTAATGGTAGGGATATGGCCCAGCATAGTCGGATGAGATCAAGCCGAAAACTGTATTCTGTTTACTTGTTCGACGCTGCTGCAATGTGTTAACTACTTAAACTCGCTAGCGTCCAAACAGGGACTCGGGTGCAGGTGGCAAGATGGTCGTTATAAGCCGTAACGTCTGATTTCAGATACCTTCACCCAGCTTTACTTTGGCAACCATCAAACCTCGATTAGACCGAGGCGCCGCGACTTCGCTTTAAGCTCTGGCTGGAATTAAAGGTCATGGTCAATGCAACCGGTGTAGTAGCACTGTAGCAGAACTAAATCGGTTTGCTTTCGACAAGAGCAGCTAGTCGTCTTCTCTCGAGCAGACTCAACAGCTTTCTTGACAGTCAGAAGGTCTGCGTCGGAATCCGTGTGGCGAGATGTGCAGTTGCTTTGCTAAAGATTTTACCTGAGTAATTGTATCGGCCACTTTTCGATCCTTGCAGTTGTATGTTAACTGTTCCCTCTTCAAGCGAAAAACTTTCTTAGTCAGTCACAGTAGAACTGACATTCTTCACTGCTTGCTGCTGCGCATGTTCCTGATAGAGATCTTGTCGTTTCCTTCGAAGAAAAAGTAAAAAAGCATATTTTTTTCATGCAAAATGTGCAAAGTAAGCCCTGAACATCACTTAAAACTCAAGTAATGAGGTGCTTCAGGTCGAAATCTAAAAATGAATATTTTTATCGAGAAAACATGACTCCTACGTTCTTAGCACAAGGTATAAGAAAACTTAGCTTTTAAAAGTCTTTCAAAATTAATGGGAAATTAAAGTTTGACGAACATAAAAAGCTGAAAGTTGATTCCGCTAGTTAACACGTGCCAAGTTTGCCGGGAGGATATCTTGTTATCCTGAAATAAACATGTATCTGAAACTGATGTCAATTTTGTAAGCTGAACACTAGAAAACTCCCTAGTAATGCTTCTATTGGCCCAAGATTTCACAGGAAGCGAGATATACAGACAATAAACAAGAATGTTTATGTTAATTTTATTTCGGTGTACAATAATTGTGAAAAGAGCAATTTCCCATATAAAGTTTCTTAACTTCGATCTAGCGGCAGGGACGTAGCAAGTCTTGGAAAACTGGGTGCACCGCCGAGAGCCGAAGGTGCGAGCCTTCTAGGGGGGCCCGGGGGCATGCTCCCCCGGGGAATTTTGAAAATAAGTTTGTCGAAAGACGTATCTCCTGGGTTTTAAAACGCCATTTGAAACTAAATCAGAGTGTCTAAAACTAGCAAAATATTTCCAGTTTTTCACAGACTAGGGGAAATTTGACGAACTTAACACATTTGACACATTAGCTGGAGAAAAAACTGGGGGGGGGAGCACGGGCCCCCAAGCCCCTCCCCTTGCTACGGCCCTGAGAGACTATCTGCATCTAACATAGATTAACTCAGAGCTTGGGTGATTTGTGATTAAACAACGACTTTTAAAAATGTTGTTGCCTTTTTGTGGCGTGAAATAGTTCGCAAATTTCTTGTGAATGTCGCGAGTTATCGCACTGAAAACGTTGCCCCATGATTCCTTTGGTTATTTGTAAAAATAAGCCCGCAATGAGTGCGCGTAGCTTCTGCGACCATATTTACGTTAGCCCTTCATCCGCTCGGGCAATGGGGGATGTAGTTAATCCTTAATTCATTTTGACTTCTTTTCAAGAAAATTGGCATGCTTGGCATGCGTGCGGCTACCGCTATCAAAAAGAGTTAAACAAACACGTACAGTTTATTAAACAGAATGCTGTTTCACAATAGTGCAAATGAGTTTAATGGTTAGTTGATCCCAAGGGTATTTTGAACAAAATTTATAACGCCCGAGTTTTGTACAAAAAATTAAAACATGCTTTGTCACATAGCATCATTCTAAAGTTTCATTAAGGGATGTTTCTTGAATATAGCAGAAAGGCTTATCAATTTATAAAACTGACTTCCAATTATCTTAACGAGGTAAATAACCCAACATGCATAACGTTCGGCTAAATAAGAAATATTTGAATTATTTCTGGTACGTTGGCAAAAAAGCAGGGTGCCACAAGGTTCTTGGAACTGGTCAAATTTATTACCGAGTTACTACAAGAGTGTCTTTTTTCTCACCGATCAACCTCAATTACATTGTTACGTCATATATGCATTCAAGACCGCGCGGCCGTAAATATTCCAAATTCGTGACATCACTTCTCTCCACAAAGAAAACATTTTAGGAAAATTTTTCACTACAATATAAAAATGCCAAAGTCATTATTTGGTATATACATCGAGTAAAGTTTTTCAAATTCTGCTTAAAATGTATGCGCCAAGATTATGCGTTCCCTTGATAGGTTTGATCTTGAACTTGTAGTTTTGCAGGTACATCGCCCATCTCATAATCCGATTATTTATGAACTTGGCACGATTGAGGTAGATGAGTGGTTGATGATCACTGTGGAGTACGAACTTCTTCCCGTACAGATAGATTTGAAGTCTCCGCACCGACCATACGATAGCTAGGCATTCCTTCTCAATGGTACTGTACCTCTCCTCCTTATCTGATAGCTTCCTACTGCAAAATGCGATAGGGAATAGTTGACTACCGTGACACTGAAGGAGTTATACTGCTCCAATCCAAACGTTAGACGCATCGAACCTCAATACAAACGATTTATTGGGATCAGGGAGGTGTAAAATAGGATCGCTCGTCAACTTTTTCTTAAAAGACAAGTATGCATTTTCTTGTGTTACCCCCTCCCCCATTGTACATTATTACGTTGACCCTTACTCGTGAGATCTGTTAGAGGTGCTGCTATTGCCGTATAGTTAGGTAATAACTTGTTAAGCCTAAGAATGCTCGTACTTCTTTTTCAGTCTTTGGTTTGCTTGCATTTCTGATTTTCGAAAAATTTGTCTGCGCGTAGCCCTTTTACTGCCTCTGACACTCTATGCCCCACTACTTCTATGGAATTTGAACCAATATAATGCATTTTGTAGATTTCGCCTTGTGTTGCTACATCTTTTTATCAGGGCTACTCCCAACTTGGCATTCAAAATTTTGCTGGATTTGGCTGTTAGCCCAGCGAATTTCCAACATTAATTCAGCTTGCCGTTTGCTTTTTTTCTTCTTGTTCATTTGAGTTTTGGTTCTTCGGAGACATTTAGGAAAATACAAGTTTTGAAACAAAGTAAAATATTATGTAAATTTATCACAGAAAAGTTTACTGCCAAAATTTAATTGTTTTCAGATTTGGAGTACATGTAAAAATAAATAATACTGACAACAACACGATTCTTTGACATCTCGCGCAAAGCAAAGGTCAGTCGCAAAACCGGAAGTAAATCTGCATAGCTTTGGCCTTGCATGGCAACCGCGTTACGTAGCAACGAGATAGTGTAATGAGCCCTTAAGAAATCGTTTTTGCTATGCTCTAAAATGGAAAACCATTCCTGGGCAGTTTGAAAAATTTAGTTTATCGTGGTTGTGTTGTTCAGTTTGTTTTCTCGATGCGAGAACGATATTTTTACACATGGTTTATACAAAAGTAGTCGTTTTAAGATTAAGTATTAAATAGGCCTTACGGAACTCGGATGAGAACGTTAGCGAGAACGTTACAAAACAGTAGACTTAATTACAGAATACAATGACTTCACGTGGGAATGCAGCCAGCTGACCACCTTTCCACCGTGTTCTTCAGGAAACAAAACGTGAAACGTTCAACTTTGAGGATTTTTAGGGAACGTGGATCCGGTCAGCAAAGTATGGATCCTTTCAATCTCCGTGCGACTTCAAAATTGAAGTTTCTAAGTTTTTATGTTCACACACCTTCCCCCAAAATTAAAGACTAACGAATGAATTTGTACAAAAAAGCTAAGAGAAAACGGGAATTTCAAATCCTAGCAGCCGCCTTCGCTGCCGTTCCCGTACTAGCGCATAAGATCCCTATTGATAATATAAACAAAAATTTAGTAGGTTACAAACATAACTGCAATTTGTTCTAGAAAATGTTTTTTTTTTTCGTTTTCGAGAAATCTGCAAAAAGCTAAAATAGCGTTATGACATCATCATCAGCAAGTTGAAAAGAGGAAAAGACAACATATTTGTTCTCCTGTAATTCGAACGTTTCTTCATTGCAGGACTAGCCGACAACGGGTTTGAAACAGACTATTTAGTTGGAGATACATGTGGGTTTGTTTTCAACCCTGATTTGCTTGAATTTCTTTCCACTGTTCTCATAGAAACTGGTTTGTTTCTCATCTAATCTGAATTGCGAAATTGAGTTTGCAATGGCACAAAAATACACATTTTTGCAAAGAGTTACCCTTTTCGTAGAGCTCTCATAGAGCATATAGGTATGCACGCTCCGTAGATTTTCCTTTTCAAAAGTGTCAGGCAGAAACGCTTATAGCTAACTATTATGTATATATGTGACCGGCCGGGTGGTAAGACGTTCTTTTGTAAGTGTAGTTTATGTGAAACTACTGTTTAGGTTGTGACAGAGAGTTCAAATAAACAACAAACATAAA
>JAOBYE010717402.1:0-10757 GCA_025403585.1 Parazoanthus swiftii
CAAGTTTCATCCCATTTGTGGTTCGAATATGTACCAGAATGTTCCTTGCTCTGTGTTTTCCGGTTAGTCCCAGACATCTACCAAGAACCTGCCACTCTCTACTCCAGTCCCGTGGGGGTGGTCGTGCTAGTCCATGGTACGTGAGGTTTAGGATAACGTAGAACAAGACTGTCGTCTGTAGAAAAGAGAAGAAAATTAGTATAGCAGCTTTTGATTTGAGCATGAGCAGTTCAGAAACCAACTTCATGAAAGAATGCTGTAACAAGCTACATCAAGATGAATATTCACAGACTAAAATGGTCAATCTTATGATGTACGTCAAACACGAATTATGAATTCTAACATTACGTCGCTATCAAAGTGACGTTTTTGCCGTGTGGTGAACTGAGCACTATTCAAATCGATTAGTTCAATATGGCGGCTGCGGGAGAACTCGTTTGCAACAAACACTCGAAGATGAAAGGATAAGCAGAGAAACAACAAGGAACAGCAGATGTTTAGAAACTTTATTATTTTAACAATATAATGTTTTCGCTGGCTACAAATCACAATTATCAAACAGCCGTGGTTTCAGAACTCCCAGGTAAGTAAAACGGTCTTTTGCTCTTCGCCGAAATGCAACTAGAGAGACTAAATATGGGTAAGAGTGATTTTCCTCAGCAAATTGAGCTCAGCCAGTGAATTTTACCTCGCAGTTTTTTACGAAGATAGCGGCGTAAAAAGAGAAGAAAAAGATCTTGCGAAACTTGCTTGGGATTTGGCAAAGATTACTCGCTTGTTCATTCAGTTAGCAACACGTCTTCTTGCATGAATTAGCTCGAGTGTTATATTTATTGATTCATGAAATTGTAGTACATTGATATTTGAAATCTACGACGATGGGTGTACGCTGCCGCATTCCCTCGAAACTAAAACTGATAATTGTTCAGTGCGTCACATCCGGTCTTCCCGTTTCGTGTGGCATAAGCCTCAAAGTGTTTTCCATCTCGTCCTATACTACTTCAAAAAACGTTCATGAATTCGTGAACGCATGTAGTAAACAATCAGAAATCCAGGCAACACCCAACTTCATTTAATAGGTTACCAATATTTAAAATCGCAAAGCAGCACAACAAACAGAACAAACACAACACAAGTTGATTCCATTGCAGTACTAGTTCTTATATCTGGATATTCATACCATAGTTAATAGAGCGAAATGGTTACGAAACTCGGCCAGTTTCTTTATTATAGGTTTTTTGTTCTTTGTCATTTTTGTTCGTTTGCCTTGACGGTGCACAAAACGTATTGAAATGCACATGAACAACTAACCAGTAGAAATATCTGGGCTCACACATTGAACAAAGCAATGTGCACTGTTAGATTCGTTTTACCATATGTTAAGTTCGTGTCAACCCTTTTTAATTTAGATTCAATGAGATTATTTTGTGATGTCATAAGAAATCTAAGACGGACAAGAAATTTGAGTTACATGTAAAACGTTAGGCCACGTCATAATTGACGCAAGTAACTGCCTCTAGACTAGTATTGACATAACTGCACAGCAATTTTGGTGTGGATAGTGCAAATACTTGTAACTTTACAAAAGGCCACGACCACGTTTCGCCTTTTGCCCATATTTTCCCCTCCCACCCAACTTGGCCCCAATTCTGGTCTCTCTTCCCTTCCTTAATGTCCAAGTAACCCTCAGTGAAAAGAAGGTTTGTCATTCGTTAGCAGAAATAAAGTATCTATTATTGGTGCTGCTTGCAAAAAACTACACCATGAGTAAACAAAGCTCCTGCGCTGCTTGATGTTCGTGTCGACGTTAAGTTGTTCACTTCATAACAAATGTGGTTATAATATGATACATTTCACACTGTCTAGCGAACTCTTAATATGAGTTATTTTTTTCAATAGGGACCCTTTTCCTCTTGAGACTGAACAAACAAAGCATTGTATTTCTTCCACTCTACATTGGGAGTTGGGAATAGGGAATAGGGAATCAAGCGGATCTCAGTGTCAGAGACCTAGTAATCCCAAAGTGTTAGCCCTCTTCTTCAATCAATACAAACACAGTGGTGTTTAATTTGAAAGTCAATTAAGACGTCGCATGACGTCATAACACCGCCATCTTATATTTCTTAACCGTCATTTTTTTGATTTTTCGATAGCGTTAGAAAGATGTTTTTTTAAGTGAAAACTGTTTGAATGACTGTTAATTAGTAAAAATTACAATTTGGCAATAAAAACTCATGAAATTAGAAATACATTATAAACCATCCAGGAATATTGTTGTGACCTGTCTGGTTAGAAACCTTCTGCCGCGCACTGTACATCCGTACAAGAAAATAAAAACCAAGTAGAAAAAGCTAGGTTCAAATGCAAACATAACAGTTTCAGGGAATTGCTCCTAAAACCGATAAGGTTAAAATTATAGTGTCTTACCGAAATCCAGGTGAGTCTTGTCATTTCAGTTATCAAGTTGGGGTACCAGTGATTATTGACTTGGTATCTGTTGAGTTGATGTGAGAGGTGACTATAGATTGAGTGTTAAATAATAAGAAACCAGCGTGTACTTTTATTTATATGTCTTCAGTATTTAGCATATTACTTCATATGTTCTGAATATTTAATCGTATAATTTACATTTCTTTATAAGGGAAAAGTACCATTAGCAGACGCTAATGGTATTTTTATAACAGTAAACGTTCGATAAAACAAAACCCAGGCATCCACGCCCACGGAACCAATTCTGAAATTTTACCTCATTCTTTTTCGAGGGGGTGTGAACCAAGTATCAAAATTAAGGTGAACATTTAAACATTATTAAACTGCGGTTAATAGCATAAATATAACTTGGGGAAAGGTGTGTTTATCTCGATTATGAAACAAAGGAAGCCTTGTTTCAGAATTAAGTATTTCAAGTGTTTTATTACGTCTAGTGGGTTATGCTTCACAATTCTTTCCGATGACACAGCCACTTCTGCTCAAGTATTGATTGTTGTGTATCCACATATTTGATAAATAAACTTTGTACGGCCCATTTTTAACCGGATGACCAATTCAGTTCTGAAGTACTCGACCCTGCTATGTGGTCTTTTGTGCTCGAAAGGACAACACTGCTCTGTGCACAATACGTAGTGATACCAATTCATAAATACTCATTAAACATTCACGGCCCGACGTTTTTTCATATTTTTTAGAAATCCAACGCAGCTCACTGAACCCGTTAATTGCGATTAAGTGCTTGAAAATAATAAAAGTAGAACTACTCGAGTTAATTGTCGTCAAGATACTTGCAAGTCAGAAGGCAAGGCTGAACAGATTGGTTTTCATTCGCAAAAGCAGGTCTGGTTGTTAGACGCATCAGTGTTTACCAGAAACATTCCAAGAGATTGTCGCAGTTGTGTAAAGTAATATATGGCTAAGGCATAGGATTGGTTGGCTTGTGTCTAGGTGTGGCATTTCTTACTAATAACAACATGAAACCACATTAGATTTTTTGCTGTTATCGAAATTATAACGAGTATTTTGTCGTTTTTTTTCTATTTATATAAACGGATGAAAACACCTTTTTAGCGCGTCATTCAGTTAATACGTAAATCTGTGGCATAAAAAATCAGAAATACATAATAATGGTATCGTTGATAGTAACAGTTAAATTAAAATTGTAACAATATTAATAACAGTAAACTTTAATTTCGTGTCTTGTAAATTTAACGTTTGGCCTGTCAATTCAGAACTTAATCTAAAAAGATTTTATCAAATCGCGATGATATACGTTTTAATTGAACATAGTGTGATGAAACAGATCTACATGTATATCGTCAACACTCAATTGAAGTGTTAGTAGTAGTAACCTTTATTTACTGAAACAGGGTAAACCGTATAGTTGTAAAACAACTGCTATCAACTGCTGCATGCCCTAAAACATATGTTTACAAATATATGAGTAAGAGCTATCAAGATAGTCATGTTAGACAGAAATTGTGATTATAATTGGTTAAGTTTCACGTAAATTTGATTATGTAATCTCAACATTTCAGGTACTTCACATATATAGCCTGATCCTCTTGCTTGCAAAGCGAATTTCTTTTCTTTGATTCACTCGATGAGTTAAGATGCAGCACTTTTTAACTCATATTAAGAACAAGGATACTTTGTGTCCTTTGAAAGTGACGTACCACCATAAACTTTAATTTGTGACAGAGAGAACAAAATTTGATAAAATGAAAGTGATATGTTGCAGGCTTCTGCAGATAGTATTTACACGGAATATTTATTTTTGACATTGGTTTTGTGAATTTTCAGTTATATCAATGCTGCATGAGCTGCGTAACTTTTGGCTGGTTAATTGGTGCAGTCATAACGTGATTTTTTGCTGTTCGATCGGAGTCTACGCATAGTAACAAGCCAGAAGCTAGTAGCTGGCCACGCGCTTCTCTTGTTAACCAGTCCTTTTTTTTAAAAAAAAAACACTTCATATTCATTATGTGACCACGTGGCGACCGATTGAGATTGCTCAAGCGTACTTTGTATTGAATCGAAAATATTATGCAAAGTCATTGTGAGTAAACAGCAATTTTACAACCAAATCATTAATGCAGTCATTTTACAGTGGCTGCACCATACTTTCCTACAACAAAACTAATTTCGGGACATCCTGACCACATATTACAGTGCCAGCTGTTTTCAGCCAGTCAAAGTGCCATTTAGTTAGATAAACAGTAGTTTTGGTATTGAAAGTATGTTCTTTTTTTATTACGTTACAACATTTTCCTGATTAATTATATTATAAACCTATCGGATGAGTAGTCCTTAGTTTAAGGAAAGCAGTTTATTAGATTTAACTATATTTATTAAACTTGATATTGAGATCCAAGGTCCGACTGAAATATTACGCTCTTCAAATCATCTATAGACAACATCTATAATTACGGAAAACAATTAGCACACAGTGCTTCTCTTTCACTTTAGAATTTAGTTTAATATCTCATCTCTTGTTGTAATTCACGACGCCACAAGCTCGTGGCTTTCAATTTTATCGTGATTAAATAAAGATTTTGATTGATTGATTGACCTAACTCTATGCCCTATAGACGCCAGTTTACAAGGATCAACCCAAGTTTTGCTAAAACCACCACTTGTTTTGGGTTGTTGGTAATTGGCGTAACAGCGTAACATTGGGAAATTGTGTGGGAGTTTCTTTCGCAAAATTGAGTTCTCCACAAGGAATCCATATCATGCCCAGGAATTAAGAAAAAACCACGCGTCGTTTGGCCAAATTGAAGATAACTCTTTCAATTTGGCCAAACGACAAGTGATTTTTTCCCAGATATGACGAGGACCCATTCGATTACCTTTTAATAACATAGAGAACAACTTTTTAAGTTTATCTTTCAAACGGCAAACGTTTAAAGCGTCAAGTGGTGTGGGCTTTGAAAAAAACAGGGAAAATGTGTTTGAGCCGAAAACATACCTTATCGGTCTGCTTGCAATACATGTTATCCATTGGCACTGCGAGTCGTTGCTTTTTTTCCTGTGGCAAGAAGCTTACACTTCAATTGCTGTTGATGTTGATTTTTAGTCTTTTTTTAATGAGTTTTTCTTTCCTTAGCAAGAATTTCAGTGACTGACACAGCCACAGAGAAAACACAACGACTGCTGTCCCTCTCAAGTTAACCGGAACCCTCAGCTTTCGTTTTGATTTTTAGCTCTTTAATGGATTTGTTAATCGAGTTCTTGGTTTAAACTGCTGAAGGTTTACGTACAAGAACAACATGAACGAAAAGTCGATTATCCAGTTTCAGTACAGTGGCGCACGTCAGCGAGTTGTTCCCGCCGACGGGAAAACTCTCAACGACGTGTGGCAAGTTTTTGCCGAGGGATTTAACCGGTTTTCAGTTTTGTAGAAATCATCTTTCATTTAAATCTGATGCCATAATTTATCCGCTTCAGGCTCCACTGTCAGTTCGCTAACGAGAGACTTTTCATATTTGTAAATACTCGCATTTTTCACTCACTCGATCACGTGACCGTGTAACTGCACAAGTGAAATTTCAAGTCGGAGGCGAATCGGAGGACAGTTAGTAGCAGTAATCATGTTATTTCGAGTTCAGTTTGGAATTAAGTTTGCTTGAAAGTGTTCTTAAAGTTCGTCAAATTTGCATGAGCCCGGAGGTCGAATGCAATTTGAAAACTTTGAAAAACACTCGAATGCAAATTAATTCTAAAATGAACGAGAACTAGTCAATGATTACTTAAGTTTTTGTTTATCATGTCGAGGTTTGTTGTCAACGCTTGTATTTGAATTTTCCTCCACTGTTGTTATTGAATTTCCCGTTTTTTGATTGGTTTATGACTTTCTATTGTTTCTCATCCAATCAGATTTGGGAGATTGAGTTTGTAAGTGCACAGAATTACATATTTTTGCACAGAATTACAATGTAATTGTACCGCTCTCAGCCAATCAGAATCAAGTATTTTTTTCATGTATATGATTACAGACAAAATTTGGACCCGAATTCACAGTTCAACTTGCCCTCTATGTTATTATGATTGTAATACGCATCAACTTACAATAGGTTAGCTTTGTTCGTCAGGACACTAAACTGGCAGTCAAAATTGAGAATGAGAAAAGACATTAACAGTTGTTACTGCGAGTCTACTGGTATGAAAAAAGTATACATTTATAATCTTTCTTAAGCCTTGCATGCATGCCAAACATCAGTGCAAGTCGATAAAAGTTTGTGCAAGCTTTAAGTTTCAATCTCAAATTTCTTTGGGCTACTGAAGTACTCCCATTAGCTCTTGTGTTTAAATTATTAGCTCTTACTTTCATAGTTCAAAGATTAAACTAACTTGCCTTGACTTGTATCGACGTTTGGTAGGGCTAAAAACTGAGTAACAAATTAAAACGAACCCATACAAAATATATTATCCTCTATTTTATAAAATTATTTTAGATCTTCATGATTTACACTTCTACGTTGTTTGCATGTCAAATTTGCTGGTCGAAAAATCTTTTCGTTACGGCGATTTTCGTTACGCCGTTAATACTCGTTACGCTGTTACGCTGATTTCTAACAACCCCTGTTTCATTAGGTCATTATATATATTGAAACAGTTAAAACGTAAGAATCAAAAAATACGACCAGTCCGAAGCAAGAACGTTTTTATGGCTGGAAAAAGTGTATACAAGAAGACATCATGAACAACAATGCTGAAGAAAACTTCAAAAACAAAGTTGCTGTCAAGGCAAATCGACTTTAGGCAACCTAACTGCGTCTGGCAAGTGTTTTCTAGCTTTCTTCCGGGCATTATGTTTTGACGAGCAACATCTAAATAAAATGGCGTCGTCAATATAACAATTTTGCAAATTAAAGCAATATTGCACCGTACAAAATTGATTTCGATAGAGAGGACGGACTTCACTGTGAAATTGTCCGCTTTATTTCAAATACTTGACTTTCTTTATTTTAGGTAATTGAAGATTAAAGTTAAACTAATATCAAATATAAATTGAATTCTACTAACTTAGAAGTGTGTTTGTTTGTCATATATGTTGATTTGGAAAGATTTCATGCAAAGTTTAAATTAGTGATTTAACGTTGATATATTGAGACCCACTGAATCTTTCACGAGCTGGTTCGAAAAACTACTCTTTGGGAGCCAACTGCATGTGGACAACGCAATATCCGGAAAAAGAATGGCATAAAAAGTTTTTTTCTTGTTCTTAAGAAGATAGATTAATAATTAATCTAACTCTAAGTCAGAAATGCACAGCAATTGAGCCAGTTTGCCAGTATCATTCAATTCTCGCTCACTAGTGCATGCACTCATAAGTTAATTTCAGTTTCATGAGCTGAGTCACCATATACTGCAATAAGAATATTTCACCACACTTAGCCGGTTCACTTTACACACTAAAACCATGCCCGTAGGTATTATCATTATGCCGAAATACAACTTGACAAATTCATTTGAAAAACTATTTTGTTAGTCTGTGTATTTGTTAGTTGCTTCCATGGCGATTAGTGTATCGATATATTTTGTCCGTCATCTCAAAGACGTCTTTACTTTTGACGTCAGTAAAACGATAAGCACAGACTTAATGTTTCTGTTGAAATGCATTTTGATAAGTCCGTTTGAAAACTATTTTCTTTTCCTTTTCATTAGCTGGAGTTGCTTCCTTAGCGATTAGTCTATCGATATACTTTGTCCATCACTTCAAACGCTTCTTTACTTTGACGTCAGTAGCAGAGACAACTCTTCAATATTTTATCGAAGTATGCTGCTCGTGATGTAGTTGCTTATTGTTATATTGAAGTTGAACAGTGGGTGCCGGAACTAATAATCAGGATTAAGCAAAAAACAAGTGCTCAATGCACAATGTTTTTCTCGGTATATTTTTACCGGCATCCACTAATAACTTCAAGGGAAAAAGGAAACTTACAAACTTAGTATTATACATGTTATAACATAATTTACATTCCTAACAATGGCTTGTTTTACATTACCATCAAGCTGAATCTAGCCAGTGCTGTGTAGGTGTGTTCTAAAATAATATTAACTGCTTCAAGTATAATAAAGCGAACTTGACGAATCTGTGGGGCTCCAGTTAGATTTTAAGAACCTTTACAAAAGCGGTCATTTATAGTTGTCTTCGATTGAAACAAGACATTTTAGTTTCGCGACGGGCTTCCTGTGGCCAATCTGGGCTGCCACAGATGATTTGTAAACAAGCGGCACATTGATCAAGTAGCCGAACTATAACAAGTATGTACATGACTGACCGCATGCTTTTGAAGGAGAAGTGAGCAGTTTTGCAACGAAACTGCGAGAGGTTCAAACAATGTCAAACGCAGGTTTAATTATTAGTGTATTCATCAAGCCGATTGTCGTTTTTTGCGACGTATTTAAAGGAAGACAACAGACCGTTATTGGAAAAAAAACATAGCAGCCCTGGAAAAAGTACGAGGAAACTGCGTTCTTTTGGTCCACAAATAATATTCAGCTGATACGGGCATCGGCTCGAAAACCTCTGTTGGGACACATTAAAAATTATAGAAGAAAGAAAGCTAAATTATCACTTTTGTATAAAATTTCCCATAATCTTGTTGACGTTAATACAGACGTGAAATTAACAATGAACGCACAAAAAAGTACACGCGGCTGCAAGAGATACATAGTGATTACAAAAAGCTTATTTTTCGCTTTCTCATTTCCGAACTACTAGAATGGCTTTTTATTTAAAAAGTCTAAGTGACAACTTCAGAAGCCACACCTGAAAAAAAATTTGAAACCGTCAGTTTTTTAAAAAAAGTTTAAAGGCAGCGTTTCGCCTGAATGGTACTTACCATAAGATATGAAAAGTGTATATATATATATGAATATATATATCACCAAGCTAGTTACTATTGCCTTAGTTCTTTCAACAGGAGGTTCCGACAGTCAGTTTATGAGCGGCAAGGAGGTTATCTCTGGTAATTCAATTTGTTGGGTTTTTAAAAGTTTTTTGAATGAAGAGCCATTATATAAAAACACCGTTAAAAATGTCATTATTGTTTTTCGTCATGATGCTAGATGATGTGATTTCGTCTTAAAATAGTTTGGTTATTATTGTTGTTGTTATTGGTGTCACACGGATAGTAATGCCGTTATTATTGCGTTGTTGTTAATGACGTCACTGTTGTTGTTGTTGTTACTATTGTTATTATTTTAGTCTGATGCCAACCTTACAAATGAACCTCTTCACAACCGGGGCAACGACAGTTACTTGGAGATCGTTTGTGCTTCGCATCATGACAAAGTCATTTTGCAGGAGCTGTGTGACGTTTGTGTTATACGTTTCAAAAATGAGACAGCAAGTTCAAACATTGCAGAAGTTTAGAAAAAAAAACGGTTTCAGCTATTGATGAAAAACAAAAGTCTGAACGACGCAATAAAATGTAGGTGTACAGGGCTTTAGCCAGTAGGCCTTTGCAAATTATGCTTTTTTCTCACTATAATGCTAATGCTTAAGAGTCAATGTCAGTGAAAATCAAAATTCGTCCGTGTGTCGTCAAATTTCGGATTTCTTCATATTTTGCCTAAATAACCCCTATGGTAATTTATTTTCGAAAATTACATTGAAAGGTTCAGCAGCGTTTTATTTTTTTCAAAATCGAGGAAAGTTGAATTACGCCATTTCTGCTCTCGACCGCGGCGGCGGCCGCCATTATTTGGTCTGAAAATGATGCATAATCTCTTCGCTCGTACAGGAAAACGAGATCGCATATATAAGTATGCATTTAACACGTTATAAACCATCAGTCCCCTTTTCTAAAACTCGACATTATATGGGAAAATATGTATTGATTATGTAACAAAGATTATATTTTGGCTCGTTGAATATACCCTAGTCAGAGTGATTAATAAAATTGTTCATTTTAAGGTCTTTTCTGCACGCACAAAACTCCACTGGTATACGTTTTATTTCAATAAAAATAGTTTCAGCAGGAAGTAAGACCTATATATTCCATTGTGTGAAAATTTTTTTTTGCGGCAAATGAATAGTGACCCGCTGAGGGTCCTCAACGTGTACTGTGTTTTTAAGCTTGTCAAGTCGTTATGTAAACAAGACGGCTAATGTTTCATGAGAACAACCAAAAGGAGAGTCTACAAATCGATTGACCTAAGACAGTTTCTGCCGTTTGTATTTCTCAAGATGTTTCTTATCATCCAGCTGAAAACTAGTTGGAGTCGTTGGGTGCGATATTTTGTAAAAATGTGCG
>JAOBYE010717435.1:0-10756 GCA_025403585.1 Parazoanthus swiftii
CGCGCGAGCAGACTAATAAAAATGCAGAAATTATCGGCGCGTCAGTGGCGAGTGGCAGTGACGCGTGAAGCTCATTACGCGCGAGTGACGCGCCATCACTCGTCTCGCACGCGCGCGTGATGGGAAAGTTTCTCGCGAGCGGTACTGTACATTTACATGTAATCAGAACATTAATTTGTAATATTTAAATCGCAACTACATAATTATACAATACAGTCTGTATTACAAATATTCAAATAATTTTTTTGTAAGAAAGAAATTATATTTTATGTGAAAGTGACAAATATATATACAACAGACATATACATACATGTATCTCTATTAAACTGTAATTTGCCTGGGCAGAACCAAACAAAATGGAAGTGTATGATCTGCATCTGAAATTCCCTATTTTTGTGCTTCCTATAGAAGAGCCTAGTAGTTTCATATTTCCTTGCAGAGAAAAAAGGCCAAACCCCACACCCTTTCAAAGCACAAACTAACCCCCATCCCCACTTTTTTTAGGCAATTGCATGTATATTTTATTGATAGGAGTAAAAATAAAATGCGCACTCATATAAACTTTACAAGTTTCCTGACCTTTCACTTGTTCTTGTACATGTAACCTTTCTTCTGATTCATCAACTTCACTCGCTGTGTTATTTTCATCCAGTTTTTGTAAAAGCCTACATTTCTTTGAACTTCCAGCTGCTAGGAGAAACACATAGTTACATGTTATTGATGTAGAAGATAATACAGATTGGTGCAATTACTGTGTATGTCACTGACAAAATACATCTAGTATCACCAAAATGTTGAGTTACAATAGTACATGAACTTTGACGTACTGTAGTAACCTTAAGATTGATACTTTATTAAAATCAAGAAAAGATGTGGAAACATTAATTTGTACATAGACCATAGTCAGTATACTGTAGCAGCGATTAATCATTGAACACAACATTTTACAAATCAAGCTACACTGGTCATCGGTCAAATTTAGGGTACTGGTAAACGTATAATCTCTAAGTTAAAAGAATGAGATGGTTTGCAAAAATAAAAATTATTCACAGTCGTATCGCCTTTGTTTACTGTATGATTATTGTGCAACTCAATGTCATAGAAATTAGAAGATATCTCATGCAGTGATACTGAGCAGGGTTCTCCCCACAGCGCGGTACCACGGCGCGGTGCCACTCTGCCTTTACCTGAGCACCGCTCTGTTCTCTTCAGCAGAAAAATTGCAAAACTGAAGAATTTGAAAAAATTTTGTGTTAAATGCTGCTTTAAAAGCTTCGAAAAGGTCTGATAATGTTAAAGTGCATTTTCAATAAAAGGCATTCAAGCGTGGCGTGAAAACATCCTTTGGCTTTGGGAATCAAGTATTCGTTTGTGAACGAGTTGATTCCGCTTGGTTATTTGTGACCGCAACTTTCGCTAAAACAGCTTTGCACCTTTCATTCTTTATCCAATTTGTAACACTGAAAATAAACTGCATATGAAAACAAACATGTAGCTGGTTTAATCGTGAGTAAAATTTGCATTCGCTTGGCGCCTAATCGACACGACTGAAATCGACAACGAAAGGAAAGCTGCACAGAAAGACGTGACTTCGAAATGTATTCTTAAAAAACTGAAGCTATTGATTTTTTTAAACAAAGATATACCGGTAGTAACTAATATATCCATGATTTAAAATAAACAAAGCTTTGTATCATAATACGGTTGTCAATAGACCGTAGAAAGATAATCTGTGCTGTCAGTTTATGGTAAACAAAAGATCGAAAAACTCTACCTTGCCAGTGCAAGTTTTAAAATTGTCTCGATCGCTAATTTATCACGATAGTCTGCTACTTTTCGCGTTGCAAAAAATCTGCCTAGCATTCAGTGTTTGACCGTATAATTGCAAAACAATATTTCAGCTTTACATGAAAATAGCACCGGGATAACGAAACAACATGTTGAAAACGGTGTCTGCAGGAAGCGCGTGATGTTGAAGGTCAAATCGTGCGATTGTCTGCTAATGAAAAGGGCTATTGTTATGCAAATTACCTTTGGAAACTAAGCGTGTAAGTGCCCACCCCCAAACTTTTGCCAGATTTATTGCACGCGGGTGGTGGGCGCTTACTCAGTCAAATACAATATTTGTACATTGTTCATTCCTGTTTCGGTCAATGTGAATACCTTTGTTTCATGAATATTGATGAGTAACCATGAATATTGATGAGTCTCCACTCTGTTATTTCTGCTCTGGGGAGAACCTTGCTGAGGGACCATTCATTGTTTACAAGGGAACACAGAATTTGACAACTGTTTGTTTAGTTCCGCACTTTGTTTCAAATAACCGTACAGTTGGTGGGGGAAAATTTCAAACGCCAGTCGAGTCTTTCACAAACATCAGTGTGCGTTGTTTATAGTACATGACTGTATGTCTACTTCCAAATGTAAGTAATAATCGTACAAATGTGGAAAATATTTTCAACCCGTCTCTCATTTCATAAAATTTTTCACACCCCTGCATACTTTTTGTTCAACCGCGTACCCACTATATTAAATAAAAGGTCCCTAACAATTGAAAATAAAGATAAATCCAGATAAATCTACTGTTAGTAGCACATCATGAAAACCATCGTCAAGAACAACAAGCTAAATAAATTCACTTGCATCCCCGCGATCTTCGACTTACTTGGTTCCTGTGAGGCTTTGTTTTTCCTCTTTAGTTTTTTCTTCTTATTTTGCCCAGTGTCCATGAGTAAAGACGATTAAATAAGCAACAATTAACAAACAACACAGTTGTCTCACTCCACGTGTGTCACTTGGTTTCCAAAATGGCTTCCTCAGCTGGGTAGCCTCGCCTTCTTCTTTCGAGTTCCGCTGACTGCGCCGATTAGCGCTGGCGCATTTCATTCTCAACTTGTTGTAAACAAGTAAAATAAACTTGAGATAAGTGCTTACGATGGTTTTTTGTTCTTATTTGGCCCAGTAGGAAGAGGTGAAATTTTCATTTTCACCAGAACAAACGCGCATGCGCATATATGTTACTTGTTAGCACCCAAAATAACGGTTACATGCCCAGACTTTCTCCTCTGCGACTGAGGTTCGATAGAATTCAAACTACAGTAATGACTAGTATGTGTAAGAAATAAGTATTTTAAAGAAAGAGTGAACACAGGAAAGCCGTAATACGTGATCAGTTGTCAACACTTATGTAAAAACGTAAACTGGCAGATACGCTTGGACGGAGTATGGTAAACAACGGGGCAACACGCCAGACAACAATTTTTTATCGTAATCAACAATTTTGTACTGTTTTTCACAGCAAATTGATGCTTATAAATTATCACCTGCTACAGTCAACTACGGAAAAAGATAATTCGTTGTAACGATATCTGATAAAGACTGTACATGTCTGAAATTACTGAAATAACTCTCTTAACTCTATATTTCTTAGAAAAAAAACTGAGCATAAAATGGACCCCCAGACCCTCCCTGTACGTAGCGGTCCGCGGCTCGTGCTCTTCGTCGGGCTGAAGGTTTATTCTCGGGGATCGGCCAAGGAATGTTCAAAAAAGAACCTAATTACCGACCATTCTTTAATATAATATTTAACATTGTTCAGTGAACGAAGACAAATCAGATTTTTTTTTAGGTTTTAGTTCTGGGTCTCACTGATACTGACAAAAGTACAAACCTCATAATAAGTTTCAGGAGAAAGGCGAATAACTAAATATGCTATAAAAAAACTCTAAATACCGTATTTTTTAAATGCATCTGTCATTTTGGGACCAGGGGCCTATTTAATTAGTTTATATGAATGCCTGTGTTGTCATGGGTTGTTTTTAACTCTTGCGAACTAACTGCATGTCTGCATGAAAATCGGCCAGGGTCTTGAAAAAATGCAATGAAAATGCTATTAAGAAGATAACTAACAAATGTACAGGTATTTACTATTTTATGAGGGAGAGAGCAGTGGCTTATGATCAAAGGATAAGTTTTCATGCTTTTACTGCTTGTGGAGGCCCTAGCTGACAAATTAATGGCCAAAAATGAGGGCAATTGACCGGAAATATTGCTGATAAATTGTGTCTTGACCTCAACATTAACTCTTTCTGACAACTGACAAACGACCAACATTTAAACTGATAAACGATTTAAATTGTAATTAAAACTAACCTCGGCATACAAATCCCCTGTTGTTGAAAAAAGCAAACTCCACTTTTTTTTTAGTTTGTTATGTTTAATTTCTAAACAAGGACTATAGATTTTTCGGAAGAAAAGCGTTATGGGCTTAAACACCCGTATCCCTTGACTTTTTTCAGGCCGCAATAAGAATCAGTCTTCTTTTCTCTCAACAGTCTCGAGCTCTTTGAGGTTTTAGAGCAAATAACAACCAATAATACGCGCAGATCAGTGGTCAGCTTCAAATTTCCCCGATGAAACTCAGTCAAAAGGTAAAAGGGATTTACATTAAGATCGTAACTTATCTGGCACATAACTAGTTCATAATCTTTAGATTCTGAAAGTTTTTGTGTAAGTTTTCATTCCCTTCTGCAAAGGATATTGATAACACCAAAATTGGAAAAGAAGATATAGTTTTCTTTTTGCTTTGACAGCTGAGGGTCAGTAACTCTAGTAATATATCTTAAACGCTCCAAACGTCAAATTTCTACAGCATCCCAAACTTAGAGCAAAAAACATACCATGCAAATCAACCCCAATTTTAAAACGAGCTCGGCTGTTGATTAAACAGATGAAACCAACTCCCGATACAGGGCCGCAGCAAGCCTTGAAAAACTGGAGGGGCACTGGCAAAGGCCGAAGGTGTAAGCCTTCTAGGGGGTTCGGGGGGCATGCTCCCCCGGGAAATTTTGAAAATTAGTTTGTCTTAAAACGTATTTCCGGGGATTTAAACGCCATTTGAAACAAAATCAGAGTGTCTAATATATCTTAAACGCTCCAAACGTCAAATTTCTACAGCATCCCAAACTAGTAAAATATGATTATAAGTTTTTCTCAAACTTGGAGCAATTTGCTGAACTTGATACATTTGACTCATTTGCTGGGGGAAAAACTGGGGGGGCACGGACCCCCCCGGCCCTACCCCTTGCTACGGCCCTGCGATATATTCGCTGATGATTTCCGAACTGGTTTCTTTATTCTAAATTAACGCCGACTTCTCTTCCCGTGTCACAAAGAGCGACTCGGAGAAGAACCGGGAGAAGAATTTTTAATGATTTGAAATCCACAAATTTCAGAAAAAGTTCTCAAAATGGCCAGGTTTTTAAATATCAACGTGGTCCATAGAGATCCACCTTTGGCTTTAATGCTGATCACAGGCGTTTCACCTTGCCTCTCACTTGTCTTAACAGAAGGCTTTCTTGACAACAACAACTTAAGCAGCAACAACTTTATTAGCACTGATTACAAGACGTACACACATAAAAAGAATAAATATTTATAAACTAAATGCAGTGCTGGTTATCGGAAATAGCTTTCGCTAAACGAGTCCGATAGCCATATTGAAACTGCATGCCTTGAAAAATAATTGCCAATGACCTTCTGGAACCCCATTCTAGCAAAACAGCTTCAAGACATCACAAGTTCATTTGCATGGCGTCCCATGCCCTAGGTATAGGGACCTTTCTGCTTCATTCTTCACAGCAAAAAAGAAAACCCCAGTACTTCATCATAAACCATACCTTCAACATTCAAACTGAAAATGATTGATACCAACTTACGGCTTATATAGTGCCATTTGTTTGTCCTGAACAGTGAAAACATGGTGAGCTATATTGCAGTCGCAAACTGCAAGCCACGCGCCGTATAATCCCTGCAGAGAGTGCATAGTACTCGGTTGCTTGCAGACAGATTATATTGAAAGCGCAGTTTATATGTCTTGATATGTAATACAGGGATTGACCCTAGGGCCGACTAGAGCAGAGACAATCGCTTTGCCTGCAATGTACTTCGCAATTTGTCATTATACAAAGCAACTTGTAGCGAGGAGATTTAAACGTGCAAGTTGGTTGCACGCAGTGGCATTGCATTGCAAGTTGCCCCATGTAACAAGGCTTTTAAAAAAAGTCTCCTTATATACAATATTATTGTATTAGAGCTATAGGAGTTTTTGCACGTTTTTCCAGGAGTTCATATATTGTACTCATTTAGATACACTATATTTTGTTAAGAACTCATTTAGATAGCGGCACTATATTTTATTAAGAGCTAACTAAATAAGAAACGGTGAAACTCAAATCGCTTGAAAAGTAGAAACAAATTAAGAACAATCTGTGGCTGAAATGAAAATGTCAAAAAAATGATTGATAAAAATGGTAAAAATGCTGCAGGCAATTTCACTCACAAAGTGTTGTTGCTGCTTATTTTAAAATACAAAGAAACCCCATGCAACTGTTACAAATACCGCTCTGTACAATATACATGTATTGCCTTGTAACTTATTCAAATTTGTACTCGGTCACTGCACTATACTAAAGGCGCTTTAGTTGATTTTTCAGCCATTAAAATATATGGCAGTCAAGAACAAAATAAGAACATTTTGAGCCTCAAATTGCTGAAAAAAAACAGAACATTGAGCCTGAGCAAAATTTTACTGGTTCCTAATAAATAAAAGTGTATTGACTTTGTAAATAAATATTTGCTTAGCAAGCTGCATAACTCCTTGCTTCTTCTACACTTTTTAAATATAAAAGAAAACTCTGAAAGTGAGTGAAAGCGAAACCATTAACTAAATCACAATTTAAATTGTTGTCAAACCCTGTGTAACTTTATCGCTTCACGTCAAACTATCACGTGGCATTTGTTTATGCAGAACTTTTTCTCTTGTGTTCGTGAACCCGGAGCATTTGACCTTTTAATACGCAACTTCGTGTCGCAGTTCCCATGCTCAATATATCGTGTTTGTTTGTCAGCAAAAGGTTTAAGTTTTGGCGTCAAGGGATTTTGTGTTTGGCGTTCGTGTAATTTCCTCTCCACGTTTAAAAACAGCTGATCACGAGAAGTCAAAACGGAAGTATTGAACAGATGAACTCGGGTGAACACCGCCGAAAAATGTCGCCGTTTTAAATATCAACAACAGAACAGCGAACGTACTGTGCAATTCTTTTGATACCTGTCTGACCGTATCACTTACTGTAAAAAAAAGCAAGATGTCAAAGCCAAACGGTAAAGTTTCGCTCACCTCCACTGGGCTTTCGCGAAACAGTAGCAGATCATACCAAGCGAACGTTTTGCGATCTACAGCAGAACTGAACAAAACTTTACGGAATCTGGACCGCGAGTTTAACACAAATATCTCGAAGATTCTTAACGATAGGCATGAGTTACGAAACGCTGAAGAAGTGAAACGATCCGAATCGTTTCCACGTCGAACGCGACCCGAAAAATATTATTATCATGGATTTACTGGGATTGCGGACGATGGACTTTCGGTGGAAGACGATATAAGTGTGGACTACGAGTTGGAAGAAGGCGGGTATTGTTTTGATTCTAAAGATGAAGTCGAAACGTGGCAAGGACTCAGTATGAAACATTATAAACCATCTAAAGATGGCCACGATAAGCAGATATACCACCTTCCATCTATTGTGGAGGAGACAACTCGCAAGACGCGACAGAAATTGATATCTGCCAAATCAGAACGTACGCCTCTCCCTCCCCTCCCTAATGCAGTGGTTTGTCAACGTGTCGCGGCTCTCGATACAAACATGAATGAAGTCGGATCAATACCGCATCGCAGAGCTTCGGAGAGCCACGCTGATATCGGATTTTCTCAAAGAGTTTCATTAGAAAGCAAAGACGTCGCCAGACATCCGGGAAAGTCCAGACAAAGAAGCTCAACTCTACCCACGGGGTACCCCCACGCGCTTTTGGACAGGTCGTTGATCAAACGTTGTTCAAAAGATTCCGATGTTCCGAGTGTCGATCTACGAGGTGATATCGATCGGGAGCATAAGCAACTGCACCGCAGTAACAGTGACAGCAAGTCAAAAACTGCTTGGGATGAAGATTTAAAGAAATGCCGCTATATCAGGCACAGATCCTGTTCTTCGCCCGATATCTTAGACGTTGAGGAAATATTCGGCCCGCATAAGGTGTAAAACAAAGGTGCAATAACGTTTCAACTTGTTAAGATTGTCATTATTTTTACGTTACGTAAAAAACTGTTTTGCATAGAGCGCAAAACGATTTGCGTCAAAACGTCCATTTCTTTTTTTGACTTAAGTTTGTTTTCAGCTGTAAATATAAGTTTGAACGTCAGTTCAATTCTGTTTAAAGTAAAGCAGAAAAATCTATTTGTTAATGTTGACATATAAGTTAAACTAACTAGTTTCAAAACACAACTGAAAAAAGTTTTTTTATTTATAATGGAAAGAAACTCTATAGTCTTCATGAACTTGTCACACAATGCCCTCTTCATTGCGTGACGGGCTCCGAGGGAGATGCCTGGGTTTCACAAGTAACTGAATAGTCATATGCAATTTAACTATTACATTTTTATTTGTTTTCAACAGCAAACTGTCAGCCAAAAATAAATTTAAACTAATAAAATAATGAAATATGGACGAGAAGTGAGTTTGACAATAGCCTCCCAAACAAAGGATCAGGAGAGTACCGTAAAAGGCGGGAAACAAGCTCTTCCCCCGAAGCCTTTGCGTTTAGGAACAAACTTTTCAAGCGGAAAAACTCCCTCCATGTATAAGCACCATCGAAAGTAAGCCCTGGCTGTTATAATTGGTAACATTGCATTTAAACATAAGGTTGTTTTAATACTGTAGTGACATTGTATACAGCGAATGTAATAGTTCAGTTATTATCACGGCTAATCACAGAACATGTCGTTCTCAGAGTGAAAGCCTTCGTCTAAGAACATCCGTAACTTTGGCCTTTTTTTATATTGAGCAAAAACGGAATCAGTATGAGAGTTGAGACTGATTTTGAGCAGAGTACCTCAAAAAAAGTTACAACAGACCAGTTTCGTATTCCCAGTTACCGCTGACTTTAATGACCACAGACTCCGCATTTCTGCAGGGTTAGCCTCGACCAGTGGTCTTGAATATACATAAATACCAATTATTTGCAGTTCTTTGTATTGTTGGAGGCTCGGACTTCTAATCGTTCTCATTGGTATTTATGTATATTCAACACCAAGTCGAGGCTAACCATGCAGAAATGAGTCTGTGGTCATTGTAGTCAGCGGTAACTGGGAATGCGAAACTGGTTTATTCCTTGAAACTCAGTAGCTTTAATTTATACAAAGCAAAGATTTGTCACGCTGGAAGCCTCTCCGATTAGAAGCACCAGAAGAATATAACAGACATGATCTTCGACCAGAAATAAGCCGGCCCCAGGATTTTTTTCCGATTTTTACGGTAAACCAGTCGGAGGGTTGGTAAGATCTTACCGTAAGCGGTCTGTTAAGCCCTCGGCGTGTGGGAGGAGAAAGGGGAGATTTGAGTAAGCCAGTAACTGAAAGAAGGATATCTTATTAGATTAATAAAGGCTAACTGGAGGCAGGGGCTTATTAAGTCAAACTAACAACAACCAAGACAGAACGTTTTCCAAACTCCCTTTCTGCGAATGGAGCTTTCCTTAAAAAACTTAAGTATAGGACATATTTACAAAAAAAACCTCACCATTCAAATTAGAGGTTCTTATAAAAACTAAAATGTATCACACGTTTAGAACCATCCTTTCAAATCGGAAGATACGGCTAATTTAAGAGGAGTTAAAAAGAGGGGGTACTTCTGCAAAGAAGCTATATGTTGTCGTGGTACCCTTCGGGATATTCATTTTCGTACTTCTAAGCGTAAACAGGATCGTAACGTTTTGAATTTTGAAAGTTTCATTAGAAACAGCGTCTAAACATTACGTTTTATACATGAACAGGAAATGAACCCGAGATATTTTTTTTTATTATAAACAGGGTCAGCCTTTGAGTCTCTGGTCGGACAACCCATACCCAATTTTTGGTCGAACACATCTCCCGGACTCAGTTTATCCAAGTTAGTCATGATATGATGGTTGTATATATTTCTCAGATGGTACATCTTCATGATCCAAACTTTTTTTTATACATTTTTGCGGCGGTGTTTGCCGACTGTAGGCATAGCAACGGGACTCTGGGTCCCTTGCAAGGCTAGTCTCCAAAGTAGGGGAAGAGGTGACAGTCCACAACACCGGCATTAGCCTACTCCTATCGACAAGTGTGTGGGTTCTTTTAAGTCCCCCGATAGAACGTTGAGAGACTAGACCAACGGCTTCACGTCCCTGTCCACGGACGGTGTGGCGAAAGAAGGTCGCCCAAAGTTCAACCCTCGACCAGGCCGGAAATTAAACCCGGGGCCTTCTGGTTGGCAGTCAGAGATCTTACCAACTGTGCCAACCTCGCACACACAAAAATGATTGTTTTTTATATTTATGTCAATCATAAGCCCCCTCCCTCTAATCCCCTCTTACACGCCCACCGTAACGCCTTACGATTGTGTCTAGAGCTAGGTTTCAGGGCTTTAATGTGGGAATTTATGGTATTGCACCATATATCGTTGCCTTAATCCTTAAGCAGGATAAGTTTGATAAAAGCCAGTTGCGATGTCAGCTTTCGAGTTCAATTTGAGAACTAATCCGTTGAGCCAGCAAGTTTTGCCAAATGCCAAGCACGCACTCCGATCGCCCCTCAAGTGATAACTGGGGCGGATTCGAGATTTCAGCGAAGGAAGGGAGGCATGAGGGGAGGAGAGAGAGAGAGAGAGAGAGGGGG